>PITA01016552.1:0-46204 GCA_004023965.1 Spilogale gracilis
TCTTGTTGAGAATCTTGGCATCCGTATTCATCAGCAATATTGGTCTGAAGTTCTCCTTTTTGATGGGGTCTTTGTCTGGTTTGGGGATTAGAGTGATGCTGGCTTCATAGAAAGAGTCTGGAAGTTTTCCTTCTGTTTCTATTTTTTGAAAGAGCTTCAGGAGAATAGGTGTTTTTTTTTCTTTGAATGTTTGGTAGAATTGGTATGGAAGAAATTTTAATGTAATTCATTATTGTCTTTATTTGCTAGTCTTGTAATAATCTGTTTCATGATTATTCTCCGAGGTAGTTTTTCTTTCTTTCACTTGTTTTTCTCTGTTGCAATGGATATAGACAGATTAAACATTTTCCAAATAGAAACTAAAGTTACTCAGCTAACGATGGGCTGTTTAAATGAAAGTAAAATTTGTGGTAAGTGTAGGAATGCAGAAAGAATATTTGAGGGGTTAGTGAGTCATTCTTCCTGTCACCTGTAGTGGTACTAATCCAAATCTTTGACTTTCAACACCTATGTGTTTAAAGATTTTTTTTTCATGTTTTTATTTAAATGCTAGTTGGTTAACATACTATGTAATAATAATTTCAGTTGTACAATATAGTGACTCAACACTTTCATACAGCACGCAGTGCTTGTAAGGACCAGTTCACTCCTTAATCTCCATCACCCCCGGTTTACCCATCCCCCATTTAACCTTCCCTCTGGTCGCCATCAGTTTGTTCACTATAATTAAGAGTTGGTTTCTTTTCTTGGTTTCTTTCTCTCTCTTTGTCCCTTGGCTCATTTGTTTTGTTTCTTAAATTCCACGTATGAGTGAAATCATATGGTATTTGTCTTTCTCTGACTGATTTATTTTGCTTAGCATTATACTCCCTGCCTCCATCTGTTAAAGATCTTTTATGAAAATTCACATAACTGAGAAAAATAACATATTAAGCCTTGCAGTTCCCAAGCTCTGTGCTGAGGTGCCCGGAGCTGCCAAAGAGGACTTCCGAGATAATTTACGTCTTGAGGGAGACTTACAATCAGTCTGTTGGACACCATTCAGCAAATAACTACTAAGTGGTTTGGATCTGCCTACTTGAAAATAAGACCTGTAAGATAAATCTCTGGCCCAGGGAATTTGTGAAAAAATTACTGAGACATTTAGGGCACCGTGAACTAATGTTCATTAACCACTTAGAAAGATAGAACATCAGGGCATGCCTAGGTGGCTCAGTCAGCTAAGTGCCTGCCTTAGGTCATGATCCCAGGGTCCTCGGATTGAGCCTCTCATCAGGCTCCCAGCTCAGCAGGGAATCTAATTCTCCCTCTCATTGTCTCTCTGTGCTCTCTCTCTTAAATAAATAAAATCTTTAAAAAAGGAAGAAAGGAAGATAGAACATCAGATGCTTCCTTAAAGTTCAGGACTAGGAGTGATAAGAGACAGCTGGTACCTGCCATTTAGTGATTACGAATGAAGAGCTAGTCTATCAGGGAAGGGAAGGCTTGGAGTCGGCAAGAACCTCACACTGACTTTTGCCTAGAATCAACCTCAGTAAAGTTCTATTCTAGATAATGGAAAGACAAGTGTTATGTCATTAAAATGTGTTGCTTCTGTGTTGTGTAGATTCCCTTTGAGACACTATCCCAATGGAATGTAGAACATACTACTTTAAACGAAGTAGGAAATTTCCTAATTCAAGTCAGTAATGATGAAGTTGGATCATCCATTTCTAAAGAACTGAGAAGGCTGAATAAAAGATGGAGAAAATTTATTACCAAAACTCAGCTTGTAAGTGTTTTTGGCTTTGTTTTTGTTTTTTGGGAACAGCTTCATCGAGCCATAACTCCCATGCCATACAGTTCACTCATTTAAAGGGTGGGACTCAGCATTGCTGAGTATATTTAAAATTGTGTGGCCATCACCATCACGAATTTTAGAACATTTTGGTCACTTCTAAAAGAAGCTCTGTACTCATTAGCAGTCACTCCCCACTTTCTCCCAGCCACTTCACTAGGCACTAATCCACTTTATGTCTTGGTAGATTTGCCTCTCCTGGATATTTTATACAGATAGGATCATAGATATCTGGTCTAGTGTCTCTTGCCTTTTTCCACTTAGCATAATGTTTTCAAGGTTTGTCTGTGTTGACCTGCATCACTGCTCCATTTCTTTTTGTGGGAAATAATAGTCTGTTGTCTGGATACCCAACATTTTATTCATTCATTGATCAATTCATGCACATTGACTTCTTTCCACCTTTTTGACTATTACAAATAATGTTGCTGTGAACGTTTATGTACAGGTTTTTGTATGGATATGTAATATATTGCTTTCTAGTTGAAATTCATTTATTATTAATAGAACAACAGAAACGTTTTTGCCTACCAATTTCAAGTTCCTTGAGAATATACCCTGAGCTTTATATAGCTTTATAGTTAGCATAGTGCCTTACAAAGGCAGACCTTTAATAAATGATTTTTGAACTTAAATGATTAAATTATTCTGTTTCTTATTCTTAATAATTTGAGACTGAGGTTTTTTTGAAAATGCTCCTTTATAACACTGTTACTGAGTGATAAATTCCAGAAATACATTGAGTATATTATGTCCAATTACTGTTGGTAATAATATATCTTCACATAAAAAATACAGGCTTTAAATTTCATGCCTTTTTTTATAGGAGATGAATCTGCCACTTAGAAGAAAACAGGATGAGCCCGATTTTGACAATCACGAAAATACTCAGCTATCTAAAAGAGAAAAACCAACTGCTGATTTTTCAACAGATATGTCAACAGAATTTCCTGAAAATCATAAACAGAATGTAAAGGTAAAACTGTTACATTTTGTATATAGAAATATTATATATTGCATATTTCTATATTGCATATAGAAATAACTTGGCAATTGAAACAAAAATTTTTTTTAAAGATTTTATTTTTTTGACAGAGAGAAACATAGCCAGAGAGGGAACACAAGCATGGGGAGTGAGAGAGGGAGAAGCGGGCTTCCCGCCGAGCAGGCAACCCGATGCGGGGCTCGATCCCGGGTCTCTGGGATCATGGCCTGAGCCAAAGGCAGTCGCTTAACCAACTGAGCCACCCAGGTGCCCCGAAACAAAATTTTTTTTAAGTAGGTTTTATGCCCAGCATGGATCCCAATGCAGGGCTTGACCTCATGACCCTGAGATCAAGACCTGTGCTGAAATCAAGTGTTGGATGCTTAACTGACCGAGCCACGCAGGTGCCCCAACTTCGCTGTTTTTCTTTGGATAAAACATTGTTCCAACAGTGGCAAATGTGATTGTTGGATAACATTTAAAGTATGATCATTTTCCACTAGAATGCATAAGTGGATCCCTTCATGAAAGAGCTTTCAGTGTCCAAGTCTGTCTATCACTCGCTGAGGATTTCCACAGACATGCAGAAGCAGCCGTGAATTCTGGGCTGTGGAAATGGAGTTTAAATTTTCTTCAGAGGATTTCTTTTTTTTAAATCCTTTTTTTTTTTTTTTTTTTTTAAAGATTTTATTTATTTATTTGACAGAGTGAAACACAAGCAGAGGGACTGAGAGAGGGAGAAGCAGGCCTCCCGCCGAGCAGGGAGCCCGATGTGGGACTCGATCCCGGGTCTCCAGGATCATGACCTGAGCCGAAAGCAGTCGCTTAACCAACTGAGCCACCCAGGCGCCCGTCTTCAGAGGATTTCTGACTTGTGCTTAGGGATTGTCCAGCTTTGGTTGAGCCCCTGGCCTGTGTCTTGCTTCCTTTCTGTACAGTAGGGGACAATATAATCTTTTGTTTTTGTTTTGTTGGATAATTTGGAGAATGACTTTAGATTATAGATGAGATTATGGAAAAGGAACAACGACAAAAAATCATACACGTGTAAGATATAATACCTGGGATTTGGGAAGTGTGCCCCCTTCCGAATAATAATGGATCCAACTTCATTTAAAAGTAACTTTTGGGGGCTCCTGGGTGGCTCAGTTCATTAAGTGTCTGTTTCAGCTCAGGTCATGATCCTGGAGTCCCTAGATCGAGTTCTGCATCGGGCTCCCTGCTCGGTGGGAAGCCTGTTTCTCCCTCTCTCACTCCCCTTGCTGGTGTTCCCTCTCTAGCTGTGTTTCTCTCTGTCAAATAAATCTTCAACAGCAACAAAAAAGTAACTTTTCACTGGCTTTGGCCAGCGCCGTATTAGAATGCCAGTGTTTCCCACCCTAAGGAGACTTGATGAGAGAAAATCTTGAAAGATCTGAAATTGTGCAGTATGCTAAAAGCATACTAAAAGCATGCTAAAAGCATATTCTAAAAGAATATGAGAATGCAGAATACTATTTTCCTCTAATTTCCTCACATTTAAGATATGGTCTGATGAACGACTTTAGGAATGTATCTGTCATGTAAGGTATAAAGCTTCAGGGAAACAGTCTGCAGGATACTGAGAGATGATTAATGAGAAAAGGCTTCATTGTGCTGAAGCTGGATTCTGAGTCTCTTCTTGGTGATGTTTCCCAACTGCTGTTGCTCAGAGTTGTATTTAGTTAAATTGTATATGTTTTAGAAATGTCTTTGGAGTCATTACCCTAATTTTCTAAACTTTAATCTTTTTGTCTGTAAAGTGGAGATGATAGTAACTAAATGATAGGAATAATGTTCTCATTAAGAAAAGATATGTGTACTTGGAGCACCTGGGTGGCTCAGTTGGTTAAGCATCTGCCTTTGGCTCAGATCATGATCCCAGGGTCCTGGGATCAAGCCCCATGTGGACTCCCTGGGGACTCTGCTTCTCACTCTGCCCCTCTCCATGCTCGTGCTCCTTCACTCTCCAAATAAATAATCTTAAAAAAAAAAAAAGAATACATGTGAACAAATTTTTTACTTTTTAAAGTGATAAATATGATCATAAAGTGCTATTATCATTGCTCAAAAACTATGTTTTAAATTACTAAAATATGTTGAATTAGCCATCTCTTTTTTTTAACTGAAAATTATTTTATAATGTAAATCTTGCCATCTTCTTAGCTATAATTGTGAATGTTGTAGGCCAGGGAAGAACATGAAAAAGAAAATGAGTTCACAGGGCAATTTCGAGTGGCCGAAGAGGCTGAAAAACTCACTGGACAAGTGGAAATCTGGGAGGCAGAAACTGAATCTCTTCTGGAGTTTCTGAGACATCAAGAGGGTGTAGATGCTTCAGGGGAAGAACGTTTGCAGGTATGAGTATAAAAGTATTAAAAGGATAGATTTCGTTGTGGACTTAAATATTAAGATAAATACAAGGTTTTGGGGAGCCTGGGTGGCTAGATGGTTAAGCGTCTCCCTTCAGTTCAGGTCATGATCCCAGCGTCCTAAGACTGAGTCCTATATCGGGCTCCTGGCTCAGTGGGGAGTCCGCTTCTCCTTGGCCCCCTAGGGGGGCCCCTACTCATGCTTTCTCTGTCTCTGTCTCAAATGAATGAATAAAATCTTAAAAAAAAAAAAGATAAATACCAGGTTTTAAAGTAAGTCATAATAGGAGGTGCCTGGGTGACTCAGTTGAGCATGGGACTCTTGATTTCAGCTCGTGACATGATCTTAGGCTCCTGGGATAAAGAAGCTTCCTTGGGCTCTATGCTTAGTGGAGAGTCTGCTTGAGATTCTTTCTCCCTCTCCTTCTCTGCCTGCTACCCCCCTACCCCCTGCTCACTCTATTTCTAAATAAATAAATAAATAACATCTTTTTAAAAATGTAAATAGTAATAGGACTACTGTTTGACTTTTCTTTGTTCAGAGTTTTAAAAATTGCATGGATTGTCATCCCTGGATCATTTGCTGAGATTTTGCTTGAAGACAGAGGATAGGGGCACCTGGGTGGCTCAGTCGGTTCAGTGGCTGCCTTCAGCTCAGGTCGTCATCCTGGAGTTCTGCGATTGAGTCCCACATCCGGCTTCCTGCTCATCAGAGAGCCTGCTTCTCCCTCTCCCTCTGCCTGCCACTCTGCCTACCCATGCTCTCTATCTCTCTGCCAAATAAATAAATAAAATCTTTAAAAAAAAAAAAGAGGATGGATTAGGAGACCACCAGCACTACCTTACAACTCTTAATTCTTGAAATAATTTTCCCAGCTATGGAATGGAGATTAAAATATTCTCTCGTTTCCAAGGGTAGTGAAGAGATGAATAAGGATCTGTTAGATAGGTCAGTGCAGTGTAAGCATTAGAGATTACATGATCTATACTTTGAAAGCTAACCCACTGATTAAGCTGCTTTCCCTTCCTTCCTTGATGCAGGGATGGTGACAGATGTTGTTAAAGCCTTTCTTTTTTTTTTATTATTATTATTTTTTTTAATTTTTTTTAAAGATTTTATTTATTTGACAGAGAGAAACACAGCCAGAGAGGGAACACAAGCAGGGGGAGTGAGAGAGGGAGAAGCAGGCTTCCTGCCGAGCAGGGAGCCCTATGTGGGACTCGATCCCGGGTCTCCGGGATCATGACCTGAGCCGAAGGCAGTTGCTTAACCAACTGAGCCACCCAGGCGTCCCATGTTAAAGCCTTTCTGTCTTTATTCTCTGGCAGTTCGATTCATTGAAAAGCAATGAGGCAAGAGTGTGTTGTAATATCATTCAGTTCTCCTGGGAAAGAAGTTACAATTGAGGTTTTTACTGAGTTCCCGCTCAGCTATAAAACTTATGGAGCATGTCATAAATTACAACAAGATGGAAAGTCCCTGGAATAAAGGAATATTTATGTAATTCTTTTTAAATCCACATTTCTGAAAGGTGCATATAGAGCATTTTGTGTCTTCATGGTTTATAAGAATGGTATTTTTATTGCCTTGAAAGTATAACTTACCTGTGCCATATGTCAGTGCTTTGATTTATTTTTGTTTCTATTTTGTTTTTATAGTTACTTATTTGCTATATCTGGAATTTATTTTAGTGAAAGAAATGAGTGAGGAATGAGAAATTCAATATTTTAAAGCCTCTTATAAACAATGAAAATACAAACATACTGAAATATGTTTATGTTAACAAGGAATTAAGTAGGTTTTTATTAGAGCAAGATATATGGTGCAGTAAGAAATGCAAATTGCTGGGGCGTGTGGGTGGCTGCTTTCAGCTCAGATCATGATCATACGGTCCTGGGATCTAGCCCTACATTGGGCTCCCTGCTTGTCGGGAAGCCCACTTCTCCCTTTCCCACTCTCTTGGCTTGTGTTCCTTTCTCGCTGTTTCTCTCTCTCTCTCTCTCTCTGTGTCAAGTAAATAAATAAATCTTATAAAAAACACACACACACAAATTGCTGAGCAGTACAGGTGATGTGAGTTTTTAAAACAATTGCTTTTTTAAAAATTTAAATTCTAGTTAGTTGACATACAGCTCAGTATTGATTTCAGAAGTAGAGTTCGGCAATTCATCATTTACATATGACACCCAGTGTTCCTCATAACAAGTGCCCTGCTTTAGTCTCATCACCCATCTAGCCCATCCAACAACCCTCAGTTTGTTCTCTATAGTTGAGAGTCTCTTATAATTTGTTCCCCCCCTCTCTTTTTGCACCTTTCCAAATGATCATCCATTTTTGTTTCTGAAATTCCACATATGCATGAAATTATGTGGTATTTGTCTATTTGATTGACTTATTTTGCATAGCCTAATACACTGTAGTTCCATCCACTTGTTGCAAATGGCAAGATTTCATTCTTTCTGATGGATGAGTAATATCCCATTGTTTATATACCATATCTTCTTTATCCATTCATCGGTCGGTGGGCATTTGGATTCTTTCCATAGTTTAGCTATTGTTGATAATGCTATAAACGTTGGGGTGCAGGTACCCCTTCAAATGCATATTTTTGTATCCTTTGGGTAATTACCCATAGTGCAATTCTACCTACCATGAGGTAGGGTAGTTCGGTTTTTGGCTTTTAGAGGAACTTCCATACCCTTTTCGAGTGTGGCTGCACCAGTTTGCATTCCCACCAACAGTGTAAGACGGTTCCAGGTTCTCCACATTCTTGCCAACGCCTGTTGTCTCTTGTTTTAATTTTAGCCATTCTGACAGTTTTGAGGTGGCATTTCATCATAGATTTGATTTGTAGTTCCCTGCTGATGAGTGACGTTGAGCATAAAGTGGTTGCTTTTTTATACTTCATGCTTTTACCTCCATAGAAAAATGTTTGTAAGGGTGTACAGATAACGAATTCAGTGTGGATCCTGTAGTATGTCCCACTCAGCACATTTCCTGTTGCCCAGTTGATGCAAACCAAGTATTTTTAAAATAAATGTGTGAATGATTGACTTAAATGACAACAAAGGGAGGAATGGGGAAGAAGAGTAGCTTTTTCTTTACATTCTGTACGTTTTCATTCCCAAGTTTTTTATGTAGTCTTTTGTTACTTTTATAATGAAAAAGAGAAAAACATTGAAGTTATAAATGAATGTGCTCAGTGTAGAACATTTAAATATTGCACAAAGGTATAAAGAAGAAAATAAAAATCACCGTGATTCCACTGCTCTGAGATAATTAAAATCAGCATTTACTTAGTTGTAATTTCTATGTTTTCATACTCATACCACCCTTGAATTGTGATTCTTTTTTATTTTGCTGATTTGATAACTGAAAAGCAGTATCCTGTTAGTATTTTAATTTGTACTTATTTAATTACGTGTAAGGTTTAACTATCTTTTACATATTATTCAGCCTTTTGTTTCTGTGAATTATCTGTTTATGTGTTTTCTGAGTTTGGGGAGAAACTTCTCTCATTGAATTTTATAACCTCTTTGAGTCATGACGCGTTTTCATTTGTGTGACATATATTTTTACCAAGTTGTGGACTTTTAAAATGCTTATTTTATTTTACATAGAAAATTTTTATGTTTATGTTCCTACTCTTACCCCTAAAAAGGTTGTTTCACACCCAGAGAGAGTAGGTCAGTTTTCATGGATAATTCTTCTGTTTTATATATAACTTTCTGATCCATCTGAAATTTATTTTTAGTATGTTATAGAAAGCATAGTTAAAAAGATTTATTTTCCAGTAGTCATTTTCTCCAGTAACATTTATAGAATTTCTTTCCATCTGATTTGACTTAGAACAACTTCATTTTAAGATTTATTACTATTTTCTCAACTTATGTTCTATTGGCATTGTATTATTTCTAGACTTTAGTTTATTAACGTGCTCACTGTATAAAGAATAATCTATAAAAGACTTCGCTTTTCAGAGTCTGAAAAGTTTCAGACTGTACTGATACAAAGTTTCAAAATGAATTTTTAAAATAACTTTTTTAGGGTACAGTGTTAGCTCATTTTGGATGAATGATTAACTTTCTATGATTTCGTGATGAGAGCAAGGCTAATGTTTAACATTTAATCAGAATATTTATTGTGGTCTGACTTTGTTTTGATAGCATCTTATTGCCAAAGGCTCTATGTATGAAGAGCTTGTGTCTCGAACTGAAGATACCTTACAAATGGACGTGCAGAATATTTCAAGCCAGGAGTCCCTTCAACATGTTCTCACAGTTGGGCTTCAGACAAAGATTCAAGAAGCCAAAGAGAAAGTTCAGGTCTCTCTTTCATATTTCCTAGTTAGTGAACTTAGTCTTTAAAAGTGAGTGGTCAGTGAGAGGATGGGAAAGAGAGGGAGGGATTGCCTTGGACGTCGGCAGTATTTTATAAAATATTACTTTTGCTTTTTATATGTATATTTCAAATAATTTAGAGCATCTTAGAAAATATCAATATAATAAATAGGATATTCTTATATCTAGTGGGAAAATAAGAGTTACTACTCAAAGAATGTATTTATTAATTTCTGACTTACTAAACAGTTGAGAATTTTGTTTTTGTTTTTGCAGATCAGTATGGTAAAATTAGTTGCCATGTTAAAAGACTCAGCTGATGCTTCACCAAACCAGGATGTCAGGCTGAAGGTGGAGGAGTCACAGAGAGAGCTTGAGTCATACATGACAAGGGCTGAGCAATTACTTGGACAAAGGGAGAGCCAGAGTGGACTAATTTCAAAATACAAGGTGGGACTTTTCAACCGTTATGTGTAAGCTCTTTATTATTGGCTGCCTAGCTCATGTGAAATCAAGGTATTTTCATGACTGTAGTTAAAAAGTTGTGGTAACTTAAAAAAGTTTCCCAGTTTCATACACTGTTCCTGGAAACTGCTAAACAAAGACATTAACATGAAGGATTTTTTTCAGTTTAACTTTTATCATGCTCCTGCTGAGTGGACATAGGGGTAGAGTGTCAAGAGCAGAGCTGATTCTATGATATTGAGCATGGGTTTAATTTCTCTTTTCACATCAGTGACATGGGCATAATAATATCAGCTGCCAAGCTTGTTGTGAGTTTTAAATGAAAATAAGGCAAATAAAGGCTCTTGGAATAGATAAAATTCTCTGAATGCAAAATAACATTTTGATTATTAAAATGCTCTGATAAAAGTTCCATGTGGAGCTAAGGCCCACTGTAGTTCAAGATCCCGTGGTGGTGTTCTCTGTGGAGACAGCTCCAGGTTGCTTGTTCCCAGCTTGAGAGGCTGGAGATGTGTGTGCAAACCAGAGTTGCTAGTCAAACACATGGCAGCTGCTTGGGGGGATAGGAAGTAAAAGTAAGACCGCTCTCTACCACTGGACACATTAGAGAGGTTGAGTGATATGTGTCCTTCCATTCATTCATTTATTCACTATTTCATATACTTGCTGAACATTTAAAAAATGTGTTAGGCATCTGTGTTTGGGAGGGAGGCCTCCTTTTTTTTAGGAGAAGGGGCCTCTTTAGTCTCATTGTGGCCTCCCTCACTTTTCTGGGCCTCAGGGCTCATTTGGCTTTCTGGATTGTGAACCAGACTGGGCCCTGTTATCAGCCATCTCGACCCTGCTTTTCCTGCGACCTCAGAGCTCTCCGTGCCCAGTCTGTGCTGTTTCCATGTTGCTAGTTACTCCCTTTGATGGGTTCCCTCTGTGGGTTTTTGCCACTTTTATGCCCAGATTGCTGAGAATATTAACTGACCTTTAAAGAGTTAACGGTTCTCAGTGTTTCCCGCAAATCATCACTAGGCTGCATGTCAGGATGCTGACACGGTCAGCTCAGCAGAGACAGAAGGTAGAGGAAACATGGAGGCTCCAGGCCCCTTCTCTACCAGAGAGGGGAGTTAGGGCTGTCACCATTTTCCTTTTCCTGACCATCTGCCTTTTGGAATCTGAGGCAGGAATCCCCCTCCCCCCCCTTTTTAATAGCATTTTGTAGAGTAGATCTATTTTCAAACAGAAGCAAGACCCCTGCCCTGCCAGGTCCTGCCTGAGAGCCCTGGGACTCCGGGGACACATAAATAGTAGTAGGAGTCTTCTGACCGTGTGTGGGTTAGTATCTCCCCAGGTCGTAAATCTAGCAGTCCTCACAGAGGGGTAGAGGAGGGCCCTGGGGCTCAGCACCATACCTTTTCTGCAGCAGGCCCAGAAAAAATGCCACGAGGGCATGAACAAATTCCCACCCAGCTTAATTGCCTTATTCCCGAGAATTACTTTTGTCTTCTGTCTCCTGTAGGTTTTCAGCCTCTTTCACAAGCCCCAAACTATTCTTTGTTCTGTCCTTTACTAATTAACTAAACTAGGCTTCTGCCAGGTAATTGCCAAGTAAATACTCCATATGAGCAGGTAAGTGTGAGATAAGGAGCAGACACAGCTCTGTCCACTGCCCCTCCCCATCTGGGGCGGGACTGCCCGAAGGATTGGCCCCGGCAAAACTTTGAAGTTGACAATAAGGTAATGTTGACTTGTTGCAGCATAAAAATGCCTCATGCACAAGGTGAAATATTTGCCTATTAACCCTACTATAAATTGTGCCTTATTGCAACACTAATCTCTAATACATGCTAGCATATTCTTCATATTGTATTGCTAATGAAGTATGGTTCTCCGCTCACTAGTACTTAACCTTAGAGGGAACAGTGCCAGTGGCTCATTACCCTACACAATAATCCTTTTAATTATTTATCAGAGGGGTAACAAAAGTCATTCTGAATATCCTAAGGAAGTCTTTATGTGGTTCTCAAATGGCTGATTGTATTTGAATAATAAGTATCTTGCAATTCTTTTCAAAATAATTCGAGATGCAAAAACTTTTAACTTTACAAAAAGTCTCCCCTCCATCTTCATAGTCTTCAAAAAGTCTTTTCCTGATTGTGCCTGTTAAAGACCTACTGAAGTGAGCTTTGAGGACCTGGCAGTAGAATGAGGCTTTCATGTTCTCATTTGCATTCTCTTTTTTAGGAAGTGCTAATAATTCTTAATTCTAAAAGTCTGGTCAAGTATCTGAAAGCTGTTGAAGAACTGAAAAATAATGTAACTGAGGATGTGAAGCTGTCTTTGGAAGAAAAGAGTAGGGGTACCTGTGCCAAGTGGGAGGTAAGAACATGCACACGGGTCTGGGGTCTGTGCTCAGTCACTGTCGGCGTGTGTCCCCCCCGACCCCCCCCACCCCATCTGCTTGGTGTCACAGCGAGGCTGATCCTGAGGTTCCCAGGGCCCGGCTGGCTTCTATGTTCAGCCAGTGACTACACGGATTAGAAGGTGATTGGAGGGGGAGGAGGGAGAGCCAAAGTCCCTCTTTAGGGCAGTGTCTCTGGAGGCCGTGTCTCCCCCTGGCGGGTTCCAGAGTTCAGCTTCTGGTGACTCTTGTGTCTGGGCTCCTCTGAAGCCTCCCACCCGGCAGTAGGAGCAGCTCCAGGGCCAGGCTCATCTGCACATCGCCCTCTGGTCCCCTCTCCAGCTTCGCTGCTCTTTCCTCTTTTGCCTAATCTGTTCCCTGCATTTAATTCACTCAATTAAATACTTAGTGTTTCCTGGGTCCCTCGTTGGATCTCAACTGAGACAACACATCAGTCCATACACAGACATTCAGAATTTCCTAGCAAAGTAGGCAGCAGACAGACAGACCTAGATTCAGGAGCTATGACCTGGGGTACGTTGTTTAACTTCTAGGAACTTCGCTGATAAAATGGGGATAACTCCAACTACTTGGCAAGATTATTGCCAGGATTTATCTAAAGCCCCTGCCACAGAGATTGCGTTCAAGAAAGGGTGATTAATATTCGGTGGTGTGTGTGTGTCTATGTGTGTCTGGAGAGAGAGAGAGAGAGAGAGAGAGAGAGAGAGAGAGAGAGAGAGAGAAAATAAGGTAATATAATTGAATGTCTACTGTTTAAGGTGCTCTTAAAACACATTTTAAAATAAACTTCTAAATTTGAGAATAATTGTAGATTCACGGAATTGTTACAAAGATGGTGCAGAGAGTTCTGGCATTGGCCATGCCCAGTTTCTCAGTCACCTTACATTAATATGCTACCTCTGTCACAGTTTATGTAATAATATTGATTAGTTATTTATATCAGTTTATACTTTATTCATATTTCCACAATGTTTCCCTTCTGTCCTTTTTTTCTTCCTTCAGAATCCTATCCCAGAGACGTGGTACACTTTCATGCTATTTCTCCATAGGCTCCGCTATGTGTTTTGTCTGTGTGTTCTCTCAGTCTGCATCTGGCTTTGTTTTCTTAATGGTGTCTTTCACAGCTAACACACATTTTTAGTCATTAGAAAGAAAAAGAAAATACATTTCTGGATCTGGTATTTATTTTAAAACGTTCTTCCCGAAAGCACAAGGACAAACCAGAATGCCGTTTAAACTCCCTTTCTATTCTTTGTTAATACAGATATTTTTATTGGGTTTTTGAAGAAAATCTTTTCAGTGTATTCTTTTCCCATAGATACTGTGTGCCTCTGTCAGTTTCGTTTCTATTCTTTCTTTCTTTCTTTTTTGCAGTCTCTTCATCATGAGATGTCTTTGTATATTCAACAACTGAAAATAGACATTGAAAAAGAGAAACTCAGTGACAATATTTCAAGACTTGAAAAACAAATAAATAAAGAAAAGAAACTAATCCGCAGAGGGAGGACCAAGGGTCTCATCAAGGAACATGAGGTAAAGCACCTGTTTCCATTTAAGTGCTGTAATTATTTTGGAGTTTATCCTACATGGCTGTGTGTGTCGTTAGCCTGGGATTAAACCTGCTTCGAACATTACTTCAGCCTTCTCATCCATCCCCTGGGGACTATCCCATATACAGTTCCAGCCATAACTGCAGCTTGGGCTGCTTGCTTTTTAGAAAGAAAAATTCCGTATCGAGTTAATATTTCACGACTTTCCTTGCTATGTCTCTGTGACCCCTGTCCTTGACACTCGGTCACAAGTGTTGCCTGTTGCTAAAGTATCCACAGCTGATTTTGAGGGGACATGGTGTCCTTAGAACTGCTGCTTTGGAAAATAGCAAATCGGGGGCAAATCTCATGGCCTCTCTCTGGCCCTCATCCTATATGATTGCTTCTGTTTATTTGACAGATCTGGCCTCTTCTTCCCTTTACACTTTCTTTTCTTTTTTTTTTTTTTCCTTTTAAGATTTTATTTATTTATTTGACAGAGAGAAACACAGCTAGAGAGGGAACACAAGCAGGGGGAGGAGAGAGGGAGAAGCAGGCTTCCCGCCGAGCGGGCAGTCCGATGTGGGGCTCGATCCCGGGTCTCCGGGATCATGACCTGAGCCGAAGGCAGTCGCCCAACCAACTGAGCCACCCAGGCGCCCCTTCCCTTTACACTTTCTACTGCTGTGGCTCTCCCAATGTCAAGCTCTCTTGCTTTTCCTTATTTTATTATTTTAGGGGAGAGATGGGGAGCTTCTTTTTAGTGTCCTTCACAGATTTCTCTCTCTTTAAGTAGTCTCTACACTCAATGTAGGGCTCAAACTCACAACGGTGAACATCAAGAGTGGCATGCTCTATCAACTGAGCCAGCCAGGGGCCCCACAAATTTCTCTGTTTACATTGTGTTATCTTAATGTTTTAGTTTTGAGTGTCTCCATTTTTGGCTGGTTTCATGCTTGCCCTCAGTGATTTTATGTTGTCTGCATTTTCTTTTCTTTTTTTTTTTTTTTTTTAAAGATTTTATTTATTTATTTGAAAGAGAGAGTGTGTACACCCAAATGATGGGGAGGGGTGGAGAGAGAGGAAGAAGCAGACTCCCCGCCAAGCAGGGAGCCCAGCCAGGGGCTCCATCCAAGGACCCCAGGATCATGACCACTCAACCAACTGAGCCACCCAGGTGACACCACCCCCCCACCTCTTTGTGTTTAATAATAAAACCCTCTCTGTAACGTTAGTGCCTAAATTTTCTATCTGCAGCTGAGTCCTTTCCTCTGCCCTTCAGGTTCTGAGGAGTAGATGTCACCAGTGTTCTTCAGAGACCTGCCATTCAGCGTGTCCAAAACCAGCCAATAATATCTCCTCTCAAACTTTGCTTCCTGTCGTGTCTGTTGGTCAGGAAGGATAGTGTCACTTGCAAACTCCCTACCTCCCCATCTCCTTTCCTTCCCGCCCAGCCGTGATGGAGTCGGGTGCCAGGCCCCCTCAGTGACTCAGAACACATGCTGCTTTTCCTTCCTTTCCACCAGGGTTGCCATTTCCCTCAACCTGGGTTATTCTCCCCCTCTGATGATGGTCACATCATCTTCCAGACCCATCACCGGAAAGACCCTTCTGAACCACAAATCCTGTGTCACTGGCTTGCCCTTACTCAGGACATCTCCAAGCTCGTTAGAAGACCCCATGGGTCCTTGGCAGTCTGGCCTTAGGACACGCCCTCAGCGTCCCTTCTCCTGTGCCCCGCCTTCCCCCATCTCACTAGACTGCTGTTCTTTTTTAGAACAGCTGGAATCTTTTTCTTCTTGGCTGTTCCTCCTGGTAGGAAGGACCTCTGTCTGCTTTAACTTGGAGGACTCGTCTTTGTTCTTTCTGCATCTCCCTCAGAAGGTTCCCACAGGTGAGGTAGGTTTTCTCCGACCACTTAGGGCAGGCAGTGGCTCTGTTGTAACACTTTTCACACCAGGTGCACGCTCTGTGTGTGACTACTATAGGGGAGGAAAAAGATTTTTTCACCCCTTGAGGGTCCCTGAGAATGAAACTGACAAAGACAGATGAACAGGGGAAAAGCATACAGATTTTATTGAATTGTTACATGCATGCGGGAGCCTTCAAGAGAATGAAGACCCAAAGAAGTAGGCAGAAAGGAATTTTGTTTATACCTTTTAGGCAAAGAGACCATACATTTGGGAAGACTTGATAGACAAAGATAAGGTTTGTTGGCAGATTCCTCTGGTACGAGAGTCTCTCTAATAAAAAGAGACTTTATTTCCAGCTGTTAGGAAAGAAGCAGGGAGCTTTTTCTGTATTTACTGCTTCTTAATTGCCTTTAGCTCAAAATAATTTTCATGTCAAAAAGCCATATTTTGGGGGCTGGCTGGCTGGCTCAGTCTGTAGAGCATGTGACTCTTGATCTTGAGGTTA
Source organism: Spilogale gracilis (assembly GCA_004023965.1). Taxonomy (NCBI): domain Eukaryota; kingdom Metazoa; phylum Chordata; class Mammalia; order Carnivora; family Mephitidae; genus Spilogale; species Spilogale gracilis. The sequence goes on from PITA01016552.1 coordinate 16,379, forward strand.
TGAGTTTGAGCCCCACGTTGGGCAGAGAGATCACTTAAGAAAAAAAGAGACTTTTTGGCAGTGACATATTCTGGTTTCATTCACTGCATTACTGGTTTGTGGTGAATCCTTTCAGGCTGACTTCCTCATCTTTGTTTCTCCAGTGCCCATTACCACACCAGGCACACAGTTGATGGCCTATAAAAGAATGTGGTGTTGAAGTCTCACACATCTGTTAGTTTCTAATCCTTATGGACTAATCATGTAAACTCATCTGAAGCACATTTCCTGCTTTATTTCCTCCATCAGGCCTGCTTTTCTGAAGAAGGCAGTCTGTACCAGCTAGATCACCACATGGATGTCTTGCGGGAGCTGTGTGAAGAGCTGACTTCCCAGAAGAGTCAACAAGAAGTGAGGAGAGCACTCAAAGATTATGAACAAAAGATAGAAAGACTTCGGAAATGTGCTTCTGAGATTCATATGACACTGCAACCCATGATGGGAGGCACGTCGAAAAACAAGTTAGTGCTTCTGGAGAAGAACTACACATCAGGGAAAAACAAGATGAAGCTCCTTGTGAAATCAAATGAGAAAGAGTGTTTTTTATTTTCATTCAGGTGTGGTTTTTCTTCCTTTATTTTAATATGTAATTTTGATTCCTCCCTAGGGAGAGCATGAACACATCTGAGAATGGAGGAAGGGATACCTACAGTGAGGTACCATCTGCAAAACCATCAGCCAAAAAGGTATTAAATGTGGTTAACGTATTTTAGAAGCAAACCCAGTAATGAAAAGTGTACAGTAATCCACTTCTCGTTAATTGTTGGTTTGAATTGTCTGATTATTTTCATAAGCCAAGAATTCCCATTTAATAATGCAAGGAAGACTCCTTTTCCAAGAATTATACTACAACAAACCAAAGCTGTAGTGAGCATCATTTTATCATCCCCTGAGGGTACAAACAGGTCTTTCAGAAAGAGACCATTTGCCGCCATTATGAATACGCGTTGTCTGTGGACGTTCCCATTGAGGATACAAGAGGTAGAGTTTAATCTCTACAGATGCCTCAGCTTCACTGAGCTGAACTACTTCATTTATCATTTGTCTTTTTCTCGATATAATGTCCTTTGCTTTTCTTGGGAATTGAATTTTCTGAATTCTTGAGTTTTTGGTAAGTGAGCATGGACTGTATGTCACAGCCTACACTCCCAGTCAAAGGTGTGTGGAAGGATAAGGTGTGTTTGACTTAAGAGGTCTGCTTCTGCACATTAGACTTCTGTCCACTTTTGACTGTGGCTGTGTGGTCACAGGTGGAGATAGTATTTAGGGGTTGGGAGAACACCTTTTCTGGGCTGACATACCAGGTAGAAGGTGAGACTCAGTGTCATGAATTTCCTCTGTCCTATGGGAAGGCCTTTCTCAGAGCTCAGGAGCTTTAAATTGTATTATCTTCTGGTTTGGAGTATAAAGAATTAGTGACATACCTTTGTATTATAAAGTGTTTATCTTTTCCAGATAATTAAGTATATTGAAATATATTATGTTTGTATATGTATTTTCCAGTTGTATATTCCACTTGTATATGTATATCCCAGTTAAGTATATCGAAGATATTATGTTTGCTATTTTGCATATTGACTTAGGCAATGGGATCGATGAAGAATTTTAGCCTGAAATCAAAATTAAAGCCTCAACAGGATGAAAGCTCTATGGAGAAGTATGAAAAGGATCACAATGCAGCCCTCAGTAGTTTACAAGAGAGGTAACCCCTTTACAAAACTAGAAAATCCACCAAAAATCTTTCATTAATATTATACTTTAATACATGTTTATTATCCCTTAGTCATAATTTTTTGCACATGGTCCAGGAATGTAAGTAGAAATTCCCTGAGATTTCCTCATGGATAATTGAAAGTAATTAAAAAAAATGTTTTGTCTTAATTGTTAAAATTAAATAACATTGCATTTGATTTTTTTTCCAGGTATGAGACCCACAGAGAAAACCTTGAGCTATACCTGGAAAACAACAAATTCAGAATTATTTCTGATTTCTCCAGTGACGAGGAAAAGAGTAGTGCTTGTCTGCAGGATAAACTGACAGATCTACGGGTAATTACTGAAAATATCATTAGAGAAGTTTTATCTTCTATTAGAAAATAATACAACCATGTGTATAGAGTTCACTATTTTTGTTGAAGTCACGTATGCTAGATGTTTCTGAAGAATTCTCTTTGTTGGATCACATTTCTAACATTCTATTTCAGAGAGTGATTTGCATTCAGCTACTAACCCCAGGAAAGACTTGGTTCTGGGGTCCTGACTTATTGCTCATGCTCTAATTTGATACTCCAGATAATGTGGCTTGCAGAGTTTTGGATTATGTTTAAGATGGGAATGAGGGCTTCAAAGGAATTGTTCAAAACAATGTGTTTGAAGGCAATTTCAACCAGTAGTCCAACTGTGTTGCTCTCAAATTAACAGTACATGACAAACCAGTGGCTCTGAATATTTGTCATTTATTAGTCAAATTGTCACATTGTCTGTCTGGTGTTGGGGCAGTAGGGAAAAGGCAGGCAGTGGAGGGATATTTCTCTCTGAGTGATAGCTACTCTTACCGAGAGCCATTTGGCTCAGGAACTACAGGAAAAACTGTCCAGTGTTAGGCAAGCCAATCATACAGATAAATTATTTGGCAAGGCATACAAATAAAGATCTTCCTTATTTTGAAGCCAGTCTGTGCAATGCAGAGCAACACCGTTGTATGCTTGGAAGTGCATTAGGATGATCCCTCACAGAAAGCCCTGCAGGTGGAGGAAGGGGCCATGGGAGAGCCTCCAGTGCCCTCCTGTATTTTATAGTTCTCTTCCTTTTATGATGCCAGTTCCTGAGTCACACTCTACCATCTGGCTCCTCTCTATTTTCCGTCTGAGTAAGCAGAATTAATATGTTAAAATCTCTGTTGTTCAAATGATGTATGTAGCATGTTTTCATCACAATTAAGAAACTGTCTTGAGACCTTACTCCAGTAACTGAATAATGAGTTGGTTATAAAAGCTATAAGAGTCCTTGGGGAAGGGTGAAGAATAAATTACAATTATCAGCACTCAGTAAATTCTGTAGGAGTGCCTTTAAAAAAAACTAAAAACCCACTACCAACAAGATAAGGAGGTAAAATAGTATATAAAATAGTAATACTAAAATAGTATTGAATTTTTAGGTGTTTAATTATAAATCATAATTTAATGTCATTCACTTCTTATTTGGTAGAAACAGTTTTGGTTCACTCTAGTTTTGTTTTCAGTTGAGGTAGAAACAAAGATTTATTCTCCAGAGGAGCAAGGATATGTGTTTTTACATTACATGTATCTTTCTGAATTACATTCTGTGTACCTGCTTACGGGAAGGGAGTTTGGATTCCTTTGTTGTTGACTCCCTTGACTTCACTGAATGGGACTTCTGAAAACACAGTTCAGAACATTGTTCCCTGAAGGATGCTTCACTTGTAGATGGTTGGAAAATATTTTTAAAGTTCATTGAAAATGAAATTTAATTAATTTTAATAATTAGATTAGATATAAAAATGCTTAATGTATTTTTACATAAAACTCTGTGTTAATAGTCGGCAAATACCTCATTTTGTAAGAACAGAATAATTGTACCTATTAACCCACTAGTTGATAGATTACTTTTTTGTGTTTCACCTAGGTCTTAAAAAATGAAACTGATGCTTATTGGAAAGAGTTTGAAATCACCTCACTGAAGTTAGAAGAGCTTGACAGTGATGTAAAGAAGCCTTTTATAAGCAACATGAGAGACAGATTAAAGGAAAAAGAAAGAGCGTTTCAGATAACTCTTAATACCAGGTATCATTCTGAGATCTATTAAACCATGAATTTACTGCATTTACTGAATTTTTTTTTAAAGATTTTATTTATTTATTTGACAGAGAATGAGATCACAAGTAGGCAGAGAGGCAGGCAGAGAGAGAGGAGGAAGCAGGTTCCCTTGCTGAGCAGAGAGCCCAATGCAGGCCTGGATCCCAGGACCCTGGGATCATGACCTGAGCTGAAGGCAGAGGCTTTAACCCACTAGCCACCCAGGCGCCCTGCATTTACTGAATTTTTAATGCAATTTTAAGCTATAATACTATACTAAGTCAACTTTTGTATTTTGTTGTCGCAACCACGGAGGAGACCATGGAAATCCATTTGACTGTTGAGGAAATTAAACGACTTAACCATGCTACACCACTGGCCAGAGACTTAGGTGGAATTTAAACTCTTTTGAGTTCCGAAGGCCATGCCCTGCCGGTGCTCCCTCCCCCAGCTTTCCTCCCCTCTCTCCAGCCCCATCTGCCCTTGGGCATGAATTTGGTGAGGGTGTAACTTCCCTGGGCCTTGATTTTCCCATTTCTAAAGTGAGAATGCTGTTATTGTCCCTTATACATAGGATGTGTTTCCCCAGGACACATCCCCCCATAGGAGGAAACAGGGGCTCAGAGTCTATATGTTATTTGTATAAGGTCAAACATTTCTACCTATTATTAGTAGCCTATTTCATTGAATTCTGTTGTATTTTCACTAATAAAATGATTTATAATGACATTTCTTTGTCATCAAAGGCAAACTTAAATTACATTTAATATTTTATATTTCAAAAGATAGGGATGGGGGTTCCTGGTAGCTCGGTTGCTTGAGTATCTGACTCTTGGTTTTGGCTCCTGTCATGATCTCACGGGTTGTGGGATCCCGCCCCTTGATGAGCTCTGTACTTGGTAGGGATTCTGCTTGAAGGACTCGCTCCCTCTGTCCTTCCCCCTACTTTCTTTCTCTCTTTCTCTTTAAAATAGATAAATAAATGTTTCTTTAAAAAAGTTAAAGAAAAAGTAGGTTAAGGCTTACAATATTTACAACGAATTCCCACTCAGTGTGGTATGTATCAAGCTGTTAAGGGTATTGGATATAACAAACAACTTACTCCTTGGTATTTTGGATTGCTGGGTTTGGTTTTTGAGGGTGTTTTTTTGTTTGTTTTTATTTTGCTGGGTTTGGGTTTTAATGTGGTGATCTGTACATATCATTGTATGTATTCTTACTGAGTAATATTTTCTGTTCTTAGTTAAATCATGGCATTAATATGCTTTATAGAATATCTTTATGTTGTCTTTTTCCATTATGTCTGGTTTATTTTTCACCCAGGCTGGAATCTTTGGAGACTGCACTGAAGATTGTGTTACCTGTGGAGAAGGAATCACTTCTAATCTGTGGCTTGGACCTACTCCTCCATGAAATAGTCATTCATGAATTTCATCTCATTGATGCTGATGGCATTTATCAAAACCTGAGGGTAAATATAAGTTTTCCCAGTGTACTCATAGAATAATTCAGTTCTTCAGAGATTTTTAATTATACATCAATAGTATACAGTTAGACTATAAGTAATGGCAGAAAAGCCTTCAATAATTTACACTTACTTGTTTCTCAATTCTCAGTTCCTTGCAAATTTGAAAGTAGGTACTGTGGGGTAAATAATGATATTTTTAAAATTCAAAATGAAGGTTTATGAATATCCTCTCTCGTGGCTGAAATCCTAAATACTGTCTTAGACTCATATGCATATTCTAGAGTTTACTTATCCCAAGTCTCATTTTTAAAAAAAAATTTAATTTAAACTCAGTGTAGTTAACATATACTATATTATTAGTTTCAGGGGTAGAATTTAGTAATTCATCAGTTGCCTATAACAACCTGGTGCTCATCACATTTAAGGAGGCTTAAATGCCCATCACCCTGTTACCCCACTCCCCAACCCCCAAGTGTCATTTTAAATAAAAAAATATTTAAGTTTTATTTTTTGGATTATAAACAGATGTCTCAGCCTTTTAATCTCTATTTTCACTGAAGCAGTACGGTTATATACTTGTTTTCTTTGGGGGATTGAAACATCAGGAAGGTTATCAGATAATGAAACAGCTGGGCCAGCTGATCCTTTGTAATTAAAATGTTTCCTTCTGTTGAAACCATCAGCAACGTGAGAAGCAATTTTCTACATGCCACCTAGACATTGAAAGTTTAGGTTCATTTCTCATGTGCATTCTGTCTTTTCCTCTGCCTCAGCTTTTTCGGCATTTCTTCCTTTGTTTTAGAATATCCAAGATTCCATAGCCAAACAGATTGAAATATGTAGCAACCTGGAGCCGTCGGGTGACTTTGCATTAAAGGAATTACACCCCCTTGACCTCCGTGCAACACAGAATGTTATACAGAAACACAGAATGCAACTTGAAGAAGCAAACCACAAGGTCCAGAGAAGTAAAGATGCCCTCAAAGCTCTGGAGGAGTTCCTGGCTTCTCTGAGAACAGCTGAACTCTCTTTTGAGCTTGTTACAGACCTTTCGGCCTCAGATTCACCAGTAGTACGAGAAAACACTGTGATGGTAGAAAATAAAGAAAGAGAAATTAGCCTGCTGAAGGACCAGGCCAGACATTTGGATAAACGTTTGAAGATGCTTGGCATAAGCTTTAAGGGTGCTGAGCCAGATGGCGACACCTGTGACAAACTCCTTGCCGCTTTGTCCAGAAAGTTACCTGAGACGTGTGGCGATGGCACGCAGGAAGAGCCCACGGAAGAAGACAAATCACTGGAGACTTGTATTCTCAAAAATAATGAACTCCTGAAAAATATTCAAGATGTGTACAATCAAATCAGTAAAATCAGCCTTAAGGATCCCACTGTTCCGGCTGTGAAGCAACGGTGAGTCTCATTATCACCCATGCCCCGATGCAAGGCTTACTTTTCTGTGTTTTCATTATCTGTTTGGTGAGAGAACTACTTCCTGGGCCTTTCTACCTCTGTTCCCTCCTTTTTTTTTTTTTAAAGATTTTATTTATTTGACAGAGAGAAACACAGCCAGAGGGAACACAAGCAGGGGGAGTGAGAGAGGGAGAAGCAGGCCTCCCGCCGAGCAGGGAGCCCGATGTGGGACTCGATCCCGGGTCTCCGGGATCATGACCTGAGCCGAAGGCAGTCGCTTAACTAACTGAGCCACCCAGGCGCCCCTACCTCTGTTCCCTCCTGCTCCACTTAGTGTTCAGCATTTTTTTCTGTAGACTTTTCAACAAGCTTCCTTTTTGCTGATAGTGTGCCTTTACAAAATGTTCTATAATTTTTTTCTCACTAAAGTGTGCGTTTCATGGACAAAGGAAGAATGAAATAAGATGTGTAATGTACTTGAGTTCCTTCAAAGTCCCTTTTAGTGGTCTGTTATTATAGGGTTCTCATGATGGGGGAAGATCCACACGGTGGATAATAAAGAAAGAAGTGGTGGGAGATACGCATGTCACACCCTGTCCCTACTTCTTCCTGAGTTACTTGGTTTTCTCCTCTCCTTCCAGCAGGATTGGGGGGGTGACCGAGTGGGAAGGCATAGGATTGGCTTTGAAAGGTCAGCTAAGGTTAGGGCTGATTCTGGAGAACGAGCAGAATTTCAATAACTTGAGGCGGGCAGCCTTCTGTATGAGTGCTGTTATTTTCTGCTGCTGTTCAGAGCCCGCTTCCAGGTCCTGCAAGTGACAATGTTAGCAAATTACTTCTGGGGACTCCCCTCCCCTATCTAAATCATTCCCACGTTCTGTCTCCTCCGCCCACCAAGTCCCTCAGGCTCCATGCTTTCTTGAGCGTCCTCAGCTGACCAGGCTCTTCCCTCTGAAATTGCCCTGTGCTCATAGTCTCAGCAAGACTTGCATTCCTACGGTGCCCAGTTCTTAGTGAGGTGTTGAACTAATTGCTAATTTAGTTACTTATTGTTAATAAACTTTTATTATATATTTATAAATAACAAGTAATGAATAAATGTTAATTTATATGTGAAAAACTATACATTGATAAACAATAAATTGATTTAATTTTTAGTTTCATTATGAATACAACAAATATATGTTGTGTGCCAGGTACTATTTTAGATAGGGGGGATATAGCAGTTAGCAAAATAGACAAAAACTCTTGTCCCAGATAGAGCTTCTTATCTAGTGAGTGGAGCAAGATACTCAATGTTTGATGGTGATAAAAGCTATGAGAAAAATTAAGCAAGCAAGGAAGAGGGGGTTGTAATTCCAAAAGAGTCATCAAGGACAGTTTTACTAAGAAAGTAAATCATCGAGTCAGGTGGGATGAGAGCGCTACCCAGGTGACTACCAGGGGGAAGAGCCTTCCAGGCTGAGGGAGCGGAAGGTACAAAGGCCGGGTGTGGGAATGGGCTGCATGTGTGAGGAGAGGCAAGGAGGTGAGAAGGTCAGCAATGAGGGGAAGAGGTATGATAGGGGATCAGAAAGGGAGCAGGTGGACTGGGGCTCAGCTCAGGTAAGGACCTGTGGGCCATGTGATAACTTTGGCTTTTTCTCTGAGTAACATGGGAAGTCACCGGAGGGTTCTGAGCAGACGGAAACAACTTGGTTTTTGAGGTAACAGGCTCTCTCTGGCTGATATATTGAAAACGAGAGTGTAGGAGTCAAGGGAAGATACAGGAAGTCTAGGTTCATCCGTGGTAGTAAGCCAGGTAAGGGATGATGGTGACATGGACCATGATGATGGCAGAAAGACTAAGATTCTGAGTATATTTAGAAGGCAGAGTCCATAAGATTTGTTGACACAGTGTACGTAAATTTTAAAAGAAAAATTGGGAGTCAAGGATAATTCTAGGCTTTGTCGTGAGCAGCTTGAAGGACAGAGTTACTGTCCACTGAGATGAGGAAGAGTGAAGTTTGTCAGGTATTGAATGAAAGATCAAGTGTGCTCAGTTTTAGAAATGACAGCTTCGAAGTACTTATCTGACATTCAAGTAAGGATGTCAGTAAGACTCCTAACAGCAGATGGAATCAGGAGAGAGGAATGAGCCAGAGGTATGCATCTGAGAGTCATCAGCATCTGTAATGCTATTTCAGGTCATGAGATGGATGACATTGCCAGCGGAGTGAGTTCACATAGGCCAGAGAAGAGCGTTGAGCTGTGTGATTGAGGATCTCCATGTTAAGAAGTTAGGGAGATGAGGAGGAACCAGGCAAAGATACTGAGAAGGAGTAGCCAGGAGAGGAGGAGGAAAAGCAAGAGTCCTGCGGTCAAGTGAGGAGGCCTTTCAACAAGAAGTGGTCAGCTGTGTCAGATGCCACTGACCAGTGAAGGGAGCGAAGACAGAGATTGGAACATGGGGTTAGCAACATGGAGGCCACTGGAGATTTTGACGAGCAGTTTTGGAAGAGCAGTGGGGAGTGAAAACCTTATGGGAGTGGATTCCAGGGAGGATTGGAAGAGAGGAGGTAGATTCCTTGAGTATCTGGTAAAAACAATTCAGACATCCGTGAATGGAGTTAATCCTTCCAGGATTAGTTTGCAGGTTACAGCTCTTAGGTCAAATGACTCCTTTTTTGATGGGGAAGAGGTTTTTGTATAGAAGGTAGAAATGAAGGATTTCCTTGCTTGTCCTTTCTCCTTGGCCTCTTCCACTCTTCCTTAGGAGCTTGCAAGGCGTGACTACCCATCTCTTCTTCTCTCCATGCCATGCTCTCTTTCCCATAGACACACACACACACACACACACACACACACACACACACGCACTCACACTCACATACACACACTCTCTCTTTTCTCTCACATACTTATAACTTCTTTACAAGTGCATTCACCGCAGAAAAATGTTACTGCTTGCAGTTTTGTGTATTTATTATGACTAAAATACCAAATTAGTATTCTGGAGATGCAAAGAACCTCGTGAACTCTGTAATAGGACAGTGTAATTTTGATATAATAATTTGAGGGCAAATTAAAGTTAGTGTGCTCCCCCAAATTACCCATACTTTGTGTTGATTCAGATTGGCTAGTAACTGGCTATCAAACTTTTCTCTTTCATAATCAAGGAAAAAATCTCTAATGAAACTGGATAAGGATCTAGATGAATATGAAGAAGAGAAGAAATGCTTGCAAGAGATGATTAATTCTCTCCCAACATTCAAAGATGACAGAGAAAAATCACTGAATCAGCAGTTCCAAAATACAGCACTTTTGTGGGAGAGTACAAAAGCTTCAGTCACCGAATGGTAAGGAGAAAAATCCCTCCCAAATCTGAGAAGTTGTGTGTAGCACAGTTAACTTTTTGAAATATGTTCAAAATACATTTGCATGGATCTAAAGGAGGGGCGAACATGTGAGGTTTTCATACTAGAAGCTCGTGGGGCCAACGTCTGGACAAAATCTCTAATCCTAGATTATAGCCCAGTGAATTTAAGAGGTTATCTAAAAGGGATAACAAATACACAGTGGGTTTACACAGTGGGTTTATAATTATAATTACCCTACTCGTGTTAGTTTTCTGTTGCTGTTCTGTAACTAATTATTAGAAGTTTAGTGGCTGAAAAACAACACAAATTTATCTTAGAATCTGAAGGTTGCAAATTCTGAAATCAAGCTGCCTTCCTTTCTCAGAGGCTCTAGGGCAGAATCCATTTCCTTGCTTTCTAGAGCCCTCCTACCACTTTCCTTGCTGTGTGTCCCCTTCCCCCATCTTTAAGGCCAGCCTGTGGCATCTTCAAGCCTGGGCAGGGTCAAAAGTTTTCTTAACTGTGTGCTATCCATTACCTACCAGTCCTCATTGGCAGTTTTGCTGAATGTTCTCCATCTATGCCTTCTTTCCCTTACTCTCTGCCTCGACAGAAAAATAGGAAGGTTCATCCCTAACAGACTGAACCAGCCAGGCCAGGGGGTCCAGTTGGGATAGGAAGTCGGGGGTGCTAGTCGGAGATTTGAGGGCCAGCAGAGAGAGAGGTCAGGATGGTCTTAACCCCCTCCCCAACCAGCGGGTGGTTCTGGCATCTCCTACTGGTGCCATCCTCAGCGGCTCAGGGTACTTTCTCTCTCTCCCCTGAGGCTGAGTGGGTGTATCTAGTGCCTCAGCTCCCTGGAAGTTTCCCTTAACTCTGCTCGCAGTGGTCCTGAGAACTCTGTCCGGGTGCCCCTCCTGGGTTCCACTGGAAGCTGAGTGCGTGGTAATTGAGATAAAGCCTGTCTGTGGGATTCGATCTAGTCTGCCCTTCGATTTTTATAGAAGAAAGAAACTGAGGTCCCAAGAGGCTAAAGTAACTAAGTTCATAGGACTGAGTAGTGCCCAGCTGTAAGTAGAAATCAGGTATCCTGACTACCAAATTATCTGTATTACTTTACCTTTTAAAAAGGGCTAAATCTAGAATGAATTAAATAGATGTAAACTATGATTTGCTGAATTAGTATTGAAACAGTTTCCAAGAATAGTGCTAGGGAGGCACTGTTTTCCAAGATATTTTTGGTTAATGATGAAATTGAGATGCTGATTTCTTAAGATTTATGAATCCTGTGTTTCTATAGCTTACACCTGGTGTTTTTTTTAAACTATTGATTGGTTGAAAATCATAATCCAGTGATTATTTATACCATCCACTTGCCAGATGACTGTATGTGCCATCGTTCTTAAGTTACATTGGTAAAGTAATACGCTAAACCATGTCAAGAGGAAAAATCTTTCTATCGTGTATCATTATCATAGGATACTTACAAAGAGAGAATGGTTTTCTTTTCAAGATTTACCTGTTTTACTTTTTTTTTTCATAGCCTTGACCAATGTGAAAGAGTTTTGGAGCTCTTAAAACAATATCAAAATTTTAAAAGTGTCTTGACTGCTTTGATTCAAAAAGAAGAGAATGTCATCTCCCTTCAGGCTTCCTACATGGGAAAAGAGAACCTGAAGAAAAGGATAGGAGAGGTGAGTCCAGATTCCAAAGGAAACTTTACACAGTGGCCTTGAGAATATAGAGGGTATTATAAATAGAGTCATTCTGAAAGCTGGCTTAAAAAAACAGTGACCCTGTTTTATCAGATATCTAAGACCTTATTGAATTTATTACTAGGGCTTGAAAAAAATCAGTCCCCAAGTTGATGCTGGGTTGCTTCTGTTTGTTTTTGGTACTGGTGATGTGGTTCTGTTGACGTCTGGGATCTCTCCTGCTACCACCTCTGTGTACTTTTTTTCTTTTTTTAAGATTTTATTTATTTGACAGAGAGAAACACAGCTAGAGAGGCAACACAAGCAGGGGGAGTGAGAGAGGGAGAAACAGGCTTCCCGCCGAGCAGGGAGCCCGATGTGGGACGTGATCCCAGGACTCCAGGATCACAACCTGAGCTGAAGGCAGATGCTTAACAGCTGAGCCACCCAGGCACCCCTACCTGTATGTAGTTTTGACAGTCTTTGCACTGACCTTCTACCTGAAAGGAACATGAGACTTCATTTTAGTCTTGAGAGAATGAAGGAAGTGGGAAGACCCTTCCATTATTAGCAGACAAAGGAATAATCCATTTTTATTTATTCGCTTTCTATGAAGATGTGTGAGTTTATATCCATGATGCTCATCCGTATTCATAGCCTCACCAACATACTCTAAGAAGAGTAACACTTTTGGACACTAGGTGTCATTATTTTCTACAATTTTAGGTGGTTATCAACCAAAGAATAGAATCGCTGGAGAATGCTACTACTATACTCTGTTACTATACACCAGAAAGTTGCTTTTCCTACTGGTCTTATGAGTCCTATGCTAATGTGCTGTTAAAGGGTCAAAGGCATGTGGGAAATAAAATCTACTTGGTACACCTGATCATTAGGAAGCAATTTCATTGAACTGCCCACTTACTGAGAGTGAGAATCAACCGATTCTTACAATTTAGTCTTTATCTAGAGCTCTTATCCCTGAAGCTGAAGTGCCATTCACAGTGTGGACGCATAGCCAGAGCCATATAGAGTAGGAATGAGACCTACTTTCTCAGTCTCTTGGAGCTACCTGACCAGTCACAAGGAACCCTGTTTGGACACTCTTATACAATAAGTGACGGTCTTAATGGTTTCCTATGAGATTTTTCTTTTTTTTAAAGATTTTATCTATTTATTTGAGAGAGAGAGCACGCGCAAGGGGCTGGGAGGAACAGAGGAAGAGAGAGAAGCAGACTCCCCACTGAGCAGGGAGCCTAACATGGACCTTGATCCCAGGACCCTAGAATCATATGCTGAGCTGAAGGCAGATGCTTAACTGACTGAGCCATCCAGGCGCCTCTCCTGTGAGATTTAAATGAGGAAGTCCACCAAGACCAGGAGCAGGCAGTGAGGTGCCGTTGCTCAGAAGCAACCTGTCTCCTTCCATCTAGCAAACATAGCTTCTGGGTTCAGTGGTCTCCTGATGTAGGAGGATCCTGCCCCTATCCCAGTGTGTTCTTTTCATTCTCAGAAAATTCAGCATGATCAGCCTTACAAGAATAAGGACTTTTAATAAATTATTCCTGTGTATAATATAATTTCATATATGCAAAATACATAGTAGTAATGTACTTCACTTAAATATGCCCTCATAAATGGAAGTTAGTATGATGAACTTTAATTTTTTATTATTTTAAATAATACTGTCAGGACCTAAGTGACTCAATTGGTTAAGCATCTGCCTTCTGCTAGGGACATGATCCTGGAATCTTGGGACTGAGCCCTGCATCAGATTCCCTGCTTGGTAGGATCTGCTTCTCCTTTTCCCTCTGTCCTATCTCAACCTCCTCCCACTCCCCTTCCCTCTGTCCCCCACCATGCTCTCTCTCGATCTCAAATAAATAAATTCAATCTTCAAGAAAATGCTGTAGAGTAGACGTATTTTCATAAATACGATAGAGTAAGGTTTGCAGTAATAAACAGATAACTTGTAGAAATTAGTGAGTAAACCACAAAGATCCAAACAGATATTTGTACATAGAGAATAAATTGACAATTGTTAAGAGAGAGAGAGAGAGAGAGAGAGAGAGAGAGAGAGAGACCTGCATAGTTCACTCTCATAAGTAACCAAAGGCAATCAGAGCTACTCAAAAATACCTTTGTTTGCCTTTTGATAATCAGCAAGAGGTATACCCTTTATGTTGCTAGTTAAAGAGTAGATTGATACTACCTTTTTGGAAAACACTTTGACAATATTATTCAAGATCCCTGAAAAGCTGTCTACCATTTGACCAAATATTTCATTTCTAGGTTGAATGAAACATTCAACCTCCCTAAGGATCTAATATTAAATACGGAAAGTTCTTAATACCAAAGCCTTTAAAGTACTTTAAAAATGTACTGATTTCCTTCTTTCTTCATGGGCCAAACTATACCCCCTCTGCTCCAATAGATGGTTTGTCACAGAAGCTGGAAAATCCTAAAGCAGAAAACTTGGGTTTATTTGCAAGTAAGATGATCATGTGGCCTTGAGGTTTTAAGTAACTCTACTGCTACTAAAAATGGTAATGATGATGATAATGATAGTTTCTGGCATGAATGGCTTGGCCATTATTGTATCATTTCATTCCCACATAACCCTGTAACCCTGCAGGGTAAGTAGTCTCAACCCTGTTACGGTGGTGGGAAAACCAAGGTTTAGAGATGGGATTTGGTTTTATTTTGTCTTCTTTAGAGAATTAAAGGTAACTGTAGGGGTTTTAATATTATTAAGATGGTGTCATAAATAAAGAACAAAGAAATCCCCAACCTGCCCTGTCAGTTTTCCTCATTTGCTGTGGGATTGTCAAAGGATTTAAATATATACTCAAAAAATAAGACCAATGGTATTCCTTTATTATAATCTGCATGAGGGCTCAGTACCCTAGCAAATTCTGGCCAAAAAAAAAATGGTTCAAGCATGTGCCTCAGCCTGAATGCTTACAAGGCTGTTATCTCCTCCAGATCTAAATCCAAATCTTGGAATCTTATCACAGAGTAGCTCAGATACGAGGACCTGGGTTCTTCACCTGATTTGAAGATAGGTTCATAATGTCGGTCTCAACCAGTTGAGCAATAAGGAAGCAACAGGGAGCAAAAAAAGAACCATATCCATGTATTGAGTTTTTCGGGCATGCTGATCTTACTTATCAGTAATGTCCAATTTATGTCTTGGAATTTGGATAGATTAGCAACTTCCTCTGCAAAAAAAAAAAAAAAGGCAAAAAGTGAGGATAGAGGTTAAGTAATTTCCCCGGGTTTATATGGCTAATAAAGGGGGGTAATCGTGACTTAATCCCAGGTCTGTATGACTACCAAGTCATGTTTCAGTCATCATAATATCGCATTCTCTGAAAACATTTGTAATATGTATGTATATAGCAGAAATAAAAATTAGTTAACTTTGCTTTGTTTCCCTTTCTTAACCATAAAGGTGTGCTCACAAAGGTGTTGTAAAAATTAATAGGGGCGTCTGGGTGGCTCTGTTGCTTAAGCATCTGCCTTTGGCTCAGGTCATGATCCCAGGGTTCTGGCATCCAGCCTGGCATCAGGCTCCCTGCTCAGAGGGGGGCCTGCTTCTCCCTCTGCCTGCTACTCCTGCTTGTCGTTCTCTCTGTGTCAGATAAGTAAATAAAATATTTTTAAAAATTAATAAAATACCTAATTACCTTTAAGAAATGTGTAAGGATAGGCGTTTCTTATTGAGTATGGTATGTAGCATATGAGCATTTTACATGTTTGCTGAAATAGTGTATTATTTAGTATGCAAGCTATACATGTTCTAGTACACTAGTATTTAATTCTTTTCTCAGATTCTTTTTTAACTCTTAAAAGCAAATTTTGGTACTGATTGTTAACATAACTTTCAGTTAATTTTGTGATGAATTAGATACTGTCCTCAGAAACAGTGCATTTCTGTAATGTATATCCATAGTGTGATGCTTTACACGAGGGCCTGAAACACGGTACCGCTGAGAACTTTGGCCCTTCAAACCACAGAAACCTGGGTGTTTATCTCAGATATGGGACCAGATTTCCAGTCTCTGTAATGAAAGACAGAAGTACAAAAGGAAGACTAAAGGCTAGAATGTCAGGGGACTATTCAAGTTTGGGAAAAGGCAGAGTGAATCTCCTTTTCCTTTATTCTACCCTTTCCATTTATTGAGTTCCTGTCAATGGGGAAAGTACCCTCTCTTGCTCTTTCTTTTTTCCTTCACTCAGTGGTGTCTTGTGTCAGTGTAACAACAAAGTTCTTTGAATGTAATGAACATGAATCATATATAATTATCCCCCATTTGATTGAACAAAATTTATTATGCCCAATGCAAAGAGTCCCGTGCCAAGAGAGAAACATTGGAGTTTGCATTTTATGTTTACAGATGTATGAGTCAGCCTCCAGGCCAGAGACAGAAAACCTCCCCAGTAATTTTTTCTCATTTAAAAAATTTTTTTCAGTTATTGTTTTAAACTTTTATTTTGAGGTAATTGTAGATTCACATGCAGTTGTAAGAAATTATATAGAGAGATCTTGTGTACCTTTTACCATAAGTTTGCCCAAAGTTAAATCTTACAAAGGTACATAGTACAATAGTGTAGTCAAGGATACTGACATTGATACAGTCATGATAAAGAATGTTTCCATCACCACAGGGAACCCTCATGATGTCATTTGAGAACCCTACTGTTTCCCTCCTGTGCGTACGTACAGTATATAACCTTTGGGGATTGGCTGTTTCCATTCAGCATAATTTTCTGGAGTTTCATTCAGGTTCTTGCATGTATTGATAGTTTGTTCCTCTTTCTTGCTGTGTGGGTATTCCATGGTATGGTGGTAACCACACAGCTTGTTTAATTATTCACCACTGAAGGACATCTGGGTTGTTTATAATTTTTGGCTATTTTAAGTAAAGCTGCTATAAACCTCCATGTAGGGGTCTTTATATGAATAGAAGTTTTTATTTCTCAGGGTTAACTGCCCAGGAGTACAGTTACTGGCTTGTATGTTAATTGTGTATTTAGTTTTTTTTTTTTTTAAGATGCTATTTATTTATTTGACAGATCACAAGTAGGCAGAGAGGCAGTCACAGAGAGAGAGAGGCGAGGAAGCAGGCTCCCCGCTGCGCTGAGACACCTCCCCGCCCCCCATGTGGGGCTTGATCCCAGGACCCTGAGATCATGACCTGAGCCGAAGGCAGAGGCTTAACCCACTGAGCCACCCAGGTGCCCCAACTGTGTATTTAGTTTTTAAAGAAACTGTCATACTGTTCCCATCCTCTGAGTGGAGCAGTCCAGTTTCTCGGCATCATTGCCAGAATTAGATATTGTCTCAATTTTTTTAAAGTCATTCTGATAGGTATGTAGTGATATCATCTTATGGTTTAATTTGCATTTACCTAATTGCTAATGGTATTGATAATCTTCCCTTGTGCTTGTTTGCCTTCTGTATGTCATCTTTGAGGAACTACCTCTTCATCTTTTTCCCTGGTATTTGGCGCTAGTGAGTGATGATTTCCTAAAAGGTTTCTGTCTTGCTAGATTGTCCCATTTTTGTTCTCTGGCTGAAGAGAGCAAGCTTCCCTTGGAACTTTTTTTTTCCTGTCATTGATGTTAGTAGATGTTGGCTTCTCCAGCACACACTCTGGGATATCTGAGGGAAAAAGAAAATGCAGAGAACTTACTACCAAGTTGGTGTCCAGGAGCTGGTGCCCCCAGTTGTTCAGGAAGGTATATGATATTTAGGGTTTTTAGTTGTACTTAATGGGAAGAATAGGGAAAATTTTGTCTACTCTATTTCCAGAAATTTTCTTGGGTGTATATATTTTTTTAGATATTTGCTTGTGAGAAATTTATTTTCAGATTTTATGCAATTGTGAAAAATCCTCAGGCCAGACTGCTACGTAGAACAAAACATGAAGATTACATTAGTCAGCTCTTAAATTTTATTTTGTCGTTTAAGATCATTGACCTTTGACAGAGTACTCTTTCACCTTCCATGTTAGAAATGATGTGGAGTTAAAAATTATGGGAGATTAAAATTGAAGTCATATTAAAGATACATTAGAAGTCTATCTGTTTTATTCAGATGAGCATGTAGGTTCTTCAACTTCCCAAAGATGATTCCTGTTAGAGGAATCTAGGATCTGCCATTTTTTATACTATTGAATGATGGTGATTTTTTTTTTTTTTGGTTGTTATTTCACATGAACAAGAAATGTCTTTTAAAACATGGTTTTAGATTATTATTATTTCATCATGCAGAGTAGGAAGAAATTTGGATATAAAATTTTTGTTAAATGAAATGTTAGGATTCTAAAGCTTTTTCTTTTTATTGAGAAAATGGGAAATAACAACCTGCTTTAGAAAAGTAAAATATACAAAGGAAATACTCTGTTATAAATAGCCAGCAACAGAATTTTGGTTCTTATCAGTTTTTCTGTGTAAATATATCAAAAACGTGTCACCTGTCTTTTTTACAGATTGAAATTGTCAAAGAAGAATTTAGTGAACATTTAGAAGTTGTAGACAAGATTAATCAGATCTGCAGAAATCTACAATTTCATCTAAATAAAATGAGAATTTTTGAAGAGCCTCCTTTTGAGAAAGAAGCTAATATTATTGTGGATAGATGGCTTGATGTGAGTGACAAATTAATTTCCTAAAATTTTTATTTTCTAGCAAATTGATCTTTTCTATTGTATCTTTAGTATTTTTATCTAATTGTAAAATTCAAGTCTTTATTGTAAAATGTTCAAATAATATATAATTTATGACTTAGGAATTAATTTCATCCCTGAGTGAAATGGGTCTTCTAACAAATGAGTCTATCATCTTGAAATATAAAAGCATATACTCAACTTATGTAAAATAAACTAATGTGTTAACCATTTAGTATATTCATGTCCAACTATATATATTTATTTAATACAGTTTTAGTTGAGTAATATCTTTTATGAATTACAGATTATGCATTTGTCCATATTATACTTTCTTTTTTTTAAAGATTTTATTTATTTGACAGGGAGATACACAGCCGGAAAGGGAACACAAGCAGGGGGAGTGAGAGAGGGAGAAGCAGGCTTCCTGCCATTCAGGGAGCCCGATGCGGGGCTCGATCCTGGATGTCTGGGATCGTGACCTGAGCCGAAGACAGTCACTTTTAACTAACTGAGCCACACAGGCGCCCCCATATTATACTTTCATCTGGGTTTTTAAAAGCCCCTTTAATTTATAGTGGCTTCGAAATTAGGAAGACTATTGCTTTCAGTTGCCTATAAGTGGCAGCAAAGTCTGTTTTTTTGTTTTGTTTTGTTTTTGTGGAAGGAAGAACTGTATGCTATGCTAAAGCATATTTTGTTGGTAGATAAAGCAGATTATTTAATAAGCAAGGGTAACTCAGTTTTTATTTTAGAGTGTGTCTGAAACAATGGTTTTCACACTTTCTACCACAAATGTGTTCTTTCTATTTTTTAATTATGGTAGATAAATGAGAAGACAGAAGACTACTATGAAAATCTTGGTCGAGCTCTAGCTTTATGGGACAAAGTTTCTAACTTAAAAAATGCCATTGATGAGTGGACTGAGAAGGTCCTTCGAAAAATGGAATTACACCAACTGGTTGAAGAAGAAAGAGAAAAGCTGAAGGTAATTTATAACAGAGATAAAATGTATACTCTCTTTGTACACAGCTGATACTTAATATGGAGTTTGCTTTCTCAAAGCGGAGTAATCAGAAAGAAATGTCTTATTTTCTTCATTATCCCTGAGTGGGACCTTTCTGTTGTTCCCTTTGTGATAGCTCGGAAGATGTTAGAAGGTATTATTAACCTGGGCTTGACACCCAAGTGGTTCCTGGATAAGATGACCTCATATGGGAAAAGTTGCATCTTTATTTTTATGAATGTCTAACCAAAATGTAATATTGATCCCAATTATGAGTATAGTCAACAAACGTAGTAGGATGAATGTTATATGTGACTTTGTTGACAAGAAAAATCACAGATATTTTGGAATCATTATCTGGTTGTAACTGTTACCCTTTATCAGTACTTTGCAATTACAGTATTCAGTAGGGTCACTTCTGGATCTAATTATTTAAGGTATTAATATAGAAACATATATATTACTATAATAGAAATTATTTTTAGTATTTTGATAAATGTAACAGTGTAATTGTTTTCCTTTATAATCCTGCATGAGTTATCTTACATTTTGTTTTTAAAAAATGGTTAGGGAAAGGGTCCACAGGGTTTACCAGACTATCAGAGGCATTTGTGGTATAAAAAATTTTAATAACTCCTAGAAGAAGCCCTATCAAAGTGCATAATTGTTCCCAGGTGTTCAATATAGGTCCCAGGGGTTCACAGACATTTTCTTAAGAGGTCAAACGGTAAATATTTTAAGCTTGTAGATCATTTGGTCACTGTCACAACTGCTCAATGTGGCTGTTGCAGCATAAAAGCATTCAGTCATAGATAATACATAAATGCTTGGAAGTAGCTGGGTTCCAATAAAACTTTATTTATAAAAATAGACTGCCAGCCCTTAGACTTTTAACCCCTGATCTACATCGTGATTATGGACAACCTTCATAATTTGAATTAAGCAGTCTCTCCTTAGAAAAGATTAGAAAAAAAAATAACCGGGTTGAGTATTAAAATCTTATTAGAGCTTCAAAAAAAGGCTAGTTTTTAAAATTGTAGTCTCTGGTTTTGCCATTTGGAAAGATTTTAAGTTATCTCTTTTAACCCTAAGAAGGGTTCTTTCTAATTGCTTATTTATATATTATTCACTTGGATTACATGAAATCTCTCTTTGTAGGTCAAAAAACAGTCAAAGACTAGCAATTATATCTGTTTCAGAGTAATAGAAAAATACAAGTCTGTGTGCCTGAGGGCTTTAGACCACACCAGGTCTAATGCTTCATCTGTTCTCAAATCTTTGTTATTTTATCAACTTTTAAATTTACATGTCCATTTTTATACGTTTGAAAAAGGTTTTCAAAAATATGTAGAGCTTGTGCTTTGACATACAGGTTGTTTAAAAATTTTAAGTAAAAATTGTAAACTACCAGTCTGTGAGCCAGATTCTGCCAACAGTGTGTGTGTGTGTGTGTGTGTGTGTGTAACTCCTAGGATTCCTTCAAAAACAAGTGATTTGAGGGAAATTCAAAGACTCTCTGTTTCTCTATATAATAATAGTAACATAATATAATATATAATAGTAATCATGATAATTACTATTAACCATAGTAATCTATGTAGTAGTAATCATAGTAGTAAATAATTTATAATCTATATAGAATAGTAATCTGTATAATAATAGTACTAGAAAATAAAGAAAACGTAAAAAGATATTTTCCATTAACATTATTTGTTATAGGAAGAGTTACAAGCCCATGAACAAAAATCTTCAGAGTTTTCTAAAAGAGTGGCTAATATACAGTTTCTCCTTCAAAGCAGTGAAATACCCCTTGAATTGCAGGTAAGAGAATTTTTACTTGAAAGTTACAATTAAAGCATTCTAAAGTAATGTTCAGAGGTGCCTGGATGGTGCAGTCAGTTAAGTGTCTGACTCTTGGTTTCAGCTCAGACCCTGATCTGAAGTTCGTGAGATTGAGCCCCGCATTAGACTTGAACTCAGGGCAGAGTTGGCTTGGGTTCCTCTCTCCCTCTCCCTCTGCCCCTCCCCTCTGTGCTCTCTCTCAGATAAACAAATATGTCTTAAAAAAAAATAATGTTCATAAACCAGAATTCTAAATCTCAAAACTAAAGTAAATTTAGGATCACTATTTCACCTTTATTCAGTTCCTACATTAAATCCAACTAAATTTTTAGTAGTTGGCATAGTTCATTATATTTGTTTAGAATAAATATTTTTGTTTTATTTTATTCTTATTTCACTTATTTCCAGGACGCCTTTATAGAGGTGGAGATGTTGTTATGCTTCTGTGTGAAGTAACAAGGGTTTCCTCTTGAGTGTCTTTGGGCCATAAGGAGAATATGGGGGCGCCTGGGTGGCTCAGTTGGTTGGGCGACTGCCTTCGGCTCAGGTCATGATCCCGGAGACCCAGGATCAAGTCCCACATCAGGCTTCCTGCCGAGCAGGGAGCTTCTCCCTCTCTCACTCCCCCTGCTTGTGTTCCCTCTCTGGCTGTGTTTCTCTCTGTCAAATAAATAAAATCTTTAAAAAAATAAAAAATAAATAAAAAAGAAGGAGAATATGGCTCAAGTGATTCTGTGTTTATTAAGTGCTAGATGGAGAAGCAGGGAGATTGCCCCACATATGGTTTTCTATTGTATGAAGAGATTTGTTACAATTTTATTTTGATCAGAGTGCATAGTAGCTGAATATGACATCTGGAGTCAGTCCTTCTAGGTGGGGATCCTGGCTCTGCCATCTACTGGCTTTGTGATCTTGGGTAAATTACTTAACATTTGAAAGCCAGTATTCTGTATGTAAAATGCTTACCACAAAGCTGTGCACATAACAAACATTTAATAAATGCTTGCTGTTTAATTTTTCTATGTATTTTAACATATTTTCCAATGAGTGCCATGAGAGGGCACCTCAATTGATAATGTTAGATAAAACTTGCTTTGTGGAAGGATTCAAATTAGTCTCTTGGAAAAAGTTAGAATGTCAATCTTGGTTTTTTGTATTACTTTTTTTTAAACAATTGGAATTGTATCAATGATATAGAATAATGAATTAATTTTGCATTAAAATAAAGCAAAGTCTCAGCTCATTCTCTAGCAATGCACTTGTCTTAAAATCTAGAGTATTTAAATAAAGTTTGTGATTTCAGGTCATGGAGTCCTCCATTTTAAACAAGATAGAAAAGGTAAAAACACATGTAATAGGAGAATCTACATGCTCTGCCCTCACTGGCAACACGGCTGAGCTAAGGGAGGACCTGGACCAAGCCAAGACTCAGATTGGGATGACCGAGTCCCTCTTAAAAGCCCTGTTTCCTTCCGACAGCTTAGAAATCTTTACTAAATTAGAGGTATGTCCCAGCTGTGTGTCTCTTCTTTGGTTCAGATTTATTTGCACACTTGTTTCTGATGGCTTTGACCTCTTGAGGTTAATGAAATAGTTACCAAGAAATGAAAGCCTGGGCAAAAACTCAGAAAAATAATTTGTGTATATTTACCAGTCTCACCTTTGAATTGCTTAGTGGACAGTAATTATTTGATATTAAATTGCATTGTGTTATACCTGTATTGGCTAAGGTAAAGCAAATCTACCCAACAGAAAATCATTGAGATTTTTACAAAAACAATGGAGATCTATGATGCTTTGTGTAAATTGAGCTCATTTTGAGACCTAATAGTTGTTTGTTTATGTATTTAGGAGATACAGCAGCAAATCCTACAGCAAAAGCACAGTATGATGTTACTTGAGAATCAGATAGGTTGTCTGACTCCGGAACTCTCTGAATTAAAAAAGCAATATGAAAGCGTTAGTGATTTATTTAATACCAAGAAAAGTGTTTTGCAAGATCACTTTTCTAAGTTATTGAATGGTGAGTGCAATGTTTCTCCTAACTGTTTTTTTGGAATCTTGAAGTATAAATAAGTATTGTGAACATGAAGGCTTATCTAAGCTTCACTTTAAAACAGTTGCACAGATTCTAGTTAAGGAAAGGGATTTATTTAATTAGTTAGGATTTATTCAGATAACTCTTTGGAGGGGAAGCACTCACTGATCCATGCCTATGGTAAATAACATCTATTTCTTTCAAGTCCCAAATCTTTATTTCATGAAAGAAAGTTTCCAACATTTTCACATCTGACCTCCTCACCGTAGTGAGTGAGTCTGGGGGAACTTGTCTGTCAGTAGGCTGCCCCTGCAAGTGTCTTTGGGTGTTCTGTGTACTTGGAAAGGAGATTTGGTATAGAAAACATACCACAATTTGGGGCGCCTGTTGGTTAAACATCCAACGCTTGATTTCAGTGTTATGAGTTCAGGTCCCGTACTGAGCTCCATGTTGGGCGTGGAGCAAAGGAAAAAAGTAAGAAAAAGAAAATATACCACAATTACTCTCTAGAATCTGTTAGCCTCAGACTTGGGTTTCAACTTATTACCCACTTTATACAATGACTTATAGCAGGTTTCAAAGTCTCTCACTTTAACAAGGTGTATGAAGTCTCCTTGAAGGAATACAACTTCTTGTGTTTTTTCCCTGCAGATCAGTGCAAGAACTTCAATGAGTGGTTTGGCAACATTAAAATGAACCTTGGAGAGTGTTTTGATGAATCATTAGAAACGAAAAAGAGTGTGGAACAAAAGCTACAAAAACTTTCTGTAAGATATGTATATATGTATACAGATTTTAATTAAAATTAATCAATGCTTAAACACTAGAGACATCAGACTATATTTAAGTAGATAAAATCATTACTTTGGGGGGGTGCCTGCGTAGTTCAGTTGGTTAAGCATCTGATGCTTGATTTCTGCTCAGGTCATGATCTCAGGGTTGTGGGATCAAGCCCCATCTTGGGCTCCAGGATGAGCGTGGAGCCTGCTTAGGAGTCTGTCTCTTCTTCTCCCCCTCACCCCACTCAAGCTCTCTCTCTCTAAAAGAAAAAAATCACTTTGCTTATTAATTTCTCTACAGAGATAATGTTTCCAAATACCCAACTTTTCCCCAAATATTTTGAAACTCCGTATTTATTGGATAAGGGTACAGGCCACTTAAGCAAGTTCTATTTTTATACCTAGTCTAAGATGCTGTTTAACTTAGTATTTACCAGTAAATCAACTTAAAATTATATTTGATAAAAAAATAAAGGCTTTACCTAATGTGGATTTTGAAATCCCTTTACTTTCTTGAGAGACGTCTCTTGACTTTTTATTATTTTTTCTGAGTAATATTTTTAAAAATCTCAGTTGAGGGGCGCCTGGGTGGTTCAGTCATTAAGCGTGTGCCTTCAGCTCAGGTCCTGATCCCACGGTCTTGGGATCGAGCCCCACATCGGGCTCCCTGCTCAGCAGGAAGCCTGTTTCTCCCTCTCCCACTCCCACTCTCCCTGCTGTGTTCCCTCTCTCGCTGTGTCTCTCTTTGTCAAATAAATAAATGAAATCTAAAAAACAAAACAAAACAAAAACCCCTCAGTTGAACTTTAATACGGCTGGATGAACTGTAGTACTAGTTGGGTAGTCTGAAATAAAATGTAATGTACATGGGGGCATTTAAAATGCTTATTACAACCTTAAATCTTAATCGCTTTAGGCTAGATTTCTAGTACTTTAGTGTTGATGGTAAGTCATAGTCTCAAGCTTATGAGTGGTACTAAGTGTTTTTGATTCCTTGCTTTGAGAATACTATTCTTTACCAATAAAATTGCCTTTCTTCTCTTTTCTTGTTTAAGCCCCAGCTTCTTTTTTTTTTTTTTTATCTTTTGCCTTTAACTTTGCCCTTTGCATGGGTCTTAGCAACTGATGCTCAAATCTTGACCCACAAACATTGAAATAAAATTCTGATTCGGACAAAGTTAAATAGATAATTGTCTGTCTAGGTTTACATGTCAATTACAGAAGGGAGCAAGTACTTAGAAATTGAGGAAAGAAAAATGCAGCTTTCCCAGTCTTACTCCTACTGACATTCATGGGGGTCCTGCATTGTTTTGCTTGATGCCATTTCCAGTAAGTCAGATGCATGCACACATTCTACAAGTAATATTAATCATCTGTTGATCATTCACCGTTGAAGTTAGCCGTATCTCCATAGCTCTTCTTTTGGATTGGGTGTTTAAAAGGTGGCATGTCTCCGTATCAGCTTGGAAAACTGTTGTGGGGGTTGTAGAGACCGCACTTCAATGTTGCCAGTAGAACATCATTGTCTTTCTGTCTTGCTTAAGGATTTCTTGACTCTTGAAGGAAGAGGCAGTAAAATACAGCAGGTGAGAACTGTACTGAATCATGGAAAGAAGCATCTGCCCAAAGCACATGTTAAGGAGCTGAACAGTTGGATTAGAAATCAAGAAATTGAATTAGAAAAAATGGAGTCCATTTGCCAGGCACGAGCAAAGGAGCTTAATGACTGTTTGCAACAGCTACTGAGGTAGGAAATAAAGGCGGTATCTAAATAACATGTCTTCTAATGGTACTTTTATATATTCTGTGTCTCAGTACAGCCAACGCTGGGATATAAAAGACACACAAATTTCACAAATAAAATATATATTTTCAAATTGAATTTTGTCTCTAGGAAGATAGGAATTGAGAATTCTTCAGATTATCTAATATGGTAATAGTTCAGGGGAGAGTCCAAAATGTTTTCTCTTTGTTTCTTGCTCTTTATGATACATTTGTATACCTCATTGCTTTATAGAATCCCACTATAATGCAGGCTATTGTTTGGATTTTAATGTTACAAATTAATTTTTTTCTAAGGAATAACAAAAGTGATAAAAACCTGGTTAGCTTACAAAATTCCTGTGAACCTCCTCCTCGTAGACACACTTTTTGTTTATCTTATATTTTAACAAATGTAATGTTCTTTTAGACTCCAGGATGACCACAGAATTCTGAGCAAGTGGTTGACTAGTCAAGAAGATAAATGGAAAGAAATGGAAAAATCAGGAGAGAAAACTGAGCTATTTTGTGAAGCCGAGGCTAGCAAGAGGTAGAGCTGATCTTGTATGAATGTATTTTCTGCTAACGTGGTTTCTTACATGGTGCTATGGCTGCTGTAAACTTTCAATGATGTTTGGAATCTACAGGGAACAGTTTGAATCTCTGGCCCAGTTGACCGGCTCTTTGAAGGAATATGGGCTTACTGAAGAAGAAGAAATAGTAATGGAATCAACACATTTGATTGATAGAT
Source organism: Spilogale gracilis (assembly GCA_004023965.1). Lineage (NCBI taxonomy): Eukaryota > Metazoa > Chordata > Mammalia > Carnivora > Mephitidae > Spilogale > Spilogale gracilis. The sequence goes on from PITA01016552.1 coordinate 42,994, forward strand.
ACCAGACATTTTTGAGACAATTATGTGAAACTGACGAAGAGGATAAGTTACCTCCTACAGAGGACCAGAGTTTTAATGATCTTGCACATGATGTAATTCACTGGATAGCAAGGATTAAAGAATCCCTTATGGTTTTGAATTCATCTGAAGGCAAAATGCCACTTGAGGAAAGAATCCAAAAAATAAAGGTATAACTATGGAAACTAAATTTCGGAGGTCAGAGTGAACTCTAATTTTTAAAAGATTTAGAGGAAAACTGCCTTTGTTTCTTAATGGAAAATAGGATCACTGTGGGATGGCTGAAGGCATCAGATGACTGGGCTTAAAAGACAGAAGAGCTGTGAGGGATCTATAGTTATTTTAAAGTAGACAGAAGAGAGAAGGTATGTCCTCTCTTTGTAAGCCCCTATAGGGCTATGGCCGTGGGAGCTTGCTCGGTTATAAAAAAAAATGTCTGTCAGTACAGAGACATCAGCAATGTGCTGGAGAAGAACTCTTCTTCACAGCGAATAAAGATTATTAGATACCAAGTGTATTGTGTGGTTTATAAAGATTATTAGGTGCTGAGGGCAAGGAGATCTCTGGCTCTACCCAGCCTACTTTTTATCTAAGGGGAGATTCAATAGACATTGTTAGTTAAAAATGCAGGGGGATAGAAGCATGTGTGCTTAAAAGGAACCCTGAACGATTGAAATTAACATTAATCAGAGCTTTATTACAGGAAGAAACAGTTATCCCTCATGAGCTATAAGGGTTGGTAAAGCTTACTGAAGTAATTGGGATTATATGTGAAAGGTTTTCCAGGGAAGGCGAGTCTGGAGTTGTGTTTCCAATTAAGGGAGGAACTTGATTGTTTAGAGCAAAGGAGGGAAAGAGATGAACAGGGAATGGGAATTAATTATGTTGTAGCCGGGGGACAAGAGTTGACAAGGGGCACTGCATTTTCCTGTGGGAAGCCCTAAGTCTCAGCTTAAGTGTATAAAAATGTTGTGTTCGGTTGTCACTGTAACTCTCTATGAATAAATAATGGAATGATAGGAAGGATTTGCCAGGGTCTTTGGGTATCTATCTTATTTGAAAGCAGTTGAAAGTGAAGAAGAGAGGAGGAATGCAATGAGATCAACCTGAAAAATACTGAGAATCAGTTCTATACCATGTGAAGGAGATAGCATTGTCTTTTGAGCATATATAAAAATGAAAAGATAATTTTGAAATCTACTCTGCACTTAGAATCTAAATATCTTGTGTATAAATCAAAAGATATCATACGTACTTTCCTAAGTAATGCAAAGGAGATTTTAAGCTCTTTTTTATTTAATTCAGGAAATCATTTTACTGAGGCCTGAAGGGGACGCTAAAATACAGACCATCATGAGTCAGGCTGAGAGCAGCAAGGCTCCATTGGCCCCCAAGACCCTTACTGATATCAGGAATCAGTGGGACAACACACTCCATTTAGCCAGCACATATCTAAGGTAAAGGGCAGTGCCTTCACTTATTCAAGGCTTTTCATTGCACCCTGAAGCCATAACAAGTATGTTTTGTCTGTCTCCTGGATTTGGATATAATATCTATTGGAGAGAAAGTCAGTAGTGTCAGGGGCATCCACAATGTCAGAGGCAGAAGTGAAGATGAACGGTTCTCTGGATCAGATAGGAAATACAGTGTCATAACTGCGGCAGTGTTTGATTTGGGTGGTTCGCCACCCCATGGAGTTCTTGGTAACAAATTAGCATTGTCTATCATTCCACCTTCCACACTGCTTCTTACCCAGATCCGCCTCCTCCGTACAATTTCTGTATTTGCATGGTATTACTGTGGAATAATTATGCTTTTTAGTATATATCCTAAGAGATTCTTAAATGTGTAAACATTGTAAATGTCTGAATTCAGAGGACATAATTCTGGTGAACATTTTTAATTTGTATCACATCTTAAATGATGCATTTACTGTTTAGTGGAAATGGGAGTTTTATATTTTTTTCTAGGAAGACAGATCAGAACTAAATTTAAGTTATAGAAAGTATAAACTAGGTAGTTGGCCGGTATACTGAATGATTATTTATTTTAATTATATGAGAAAGAAAAATATAAGACAATAGAACTGTACTTTAGCATAATTAAAGCTAATGGTTTAGAATATAAATTATTAAATGTTTGTTCTCAGGTCAAATTATGTAACAAAAATTTTTTTTAGTAATACTAGAAATAATTTCTATCTTGATTTCTGAGCTAAACTTAGTGCTATTTAGAATGTCATTAATGCCAGAAGAGTCTTTGGGAATAATTGATGTTAGTGTTGTTTTAATGCTTTTTATTATAATGTACTTTGTACTGTGATATGCAAAGAGCATTCCAATTTGCTAAGAGTCTTTTCATTTCTAAAATATTTGTTCAACTTAGCCATCAAGAAAAGCTTCTACTAGAAGGAGAGAAGTATTTGCAAAGTAAGGAGGATCTGAGATTAATGCTCACAGAATTAAAAAAGAAACAAGAAGTGGGCTTTGCTCTGCAACATGGTTTGCAAGAGAAGGAAGCTCAGTTAAAAATTTATAAGAAATTCCTCCAGAAAGCGCAAGATTTGACGTCCTTGCTAAAAGAGTTAAAATCTCAAGGAAGTTACCTCTTAGAGTGCACTCAAAATCCCAACTTCAGTGAAAAGCCTTGGCTGGAAATAAAGCATCTACACGAAAGTCTTCTCCAACAGCTCCAGGTGAAATGGTCAAAATAAAATTTTAAGTGATTGTCATAATTATACATACTTCTGTCATATTTGTATATGGAACCATTTTCTGTTCTTTTGGTAAATCAGAACCTTTTAACATTTAATTCATCACTTTTATTTTTTTTTATTTTTTTATTTTTTTATTTTTATTGTTACTAAATTTTTTTTTCCCAGTGTTTCAAGATTCATTCCCCATTCCCCACACCCAGTGCTCCCCGCTTTAGGTGTCCCCAGTACCCACCACCAGGCTCTCCCATCCCTCCACCCCCCTCCCTCCAAGTCCCTCAGTTTGTTTTTGTGTTCAAAATCTCTGTTGTTTCGTTTCCCTCCCTAGATTACCCTAGTTCCCATTTGCTTTCCTTCTGCCACTGTCCTCCAGTTTGCCCCTCATGCACCGCAAGTAAGTGAGACCATGCGATACTTGACTTTCTCTTCTTGGCTTATTTCACTCAGCATAATCTCTTCCAGTCCAGTCCATGTTGCTAC
>PITA01016553.1:0-46181 GCA_004023965.1 Spilogale gracilis
GCCCATCAACAGATGAATGGATAAAGAAGATGTGGTACATATATACAATGGAGTACTATGCCTCCATCAGAAAGGATGAATACCCAACTTTTGTAGCAACATGGACTGGACTGGAAGAGATTATGCTGAGTGAAATAAGCCAAGAAGAGAAAGTCAAGTATCGCATGGTTTCACTTACTTGCGGTGCATGAGAGGTAACTTGGAGGACAGTGGGAGAAGGAAAGTAAATGGGAAGTAGGGTAATCTAGGGAGGGAAATGAAACAACAGAGACTTTGGACACAGAAACAAACTGGGGGACTTGGAGGGAGAGGGGTGGAGGGAATGGGAGAGCCTGGTGGTGGGTACTAGGGACACCTAAAGCATGGAACACTGGGTGTGGGGAATGGGGAATGAATCTTGGAACACTGGAAAAAAAAATTTAGTAACAATAAAAAGAATATATGCCTTAGGCACATACATCAAAAAAAATAAAACAAAATAAAAAAGGAAAGAATTCTCTTTTGTTTTTCAATTAATGAAAACTATAAGGGTTTTCCCTTTCAAAATATGAATCCCTCCTACTTGAGCTGAGTTCACTGTTAGGTGTTTATCCAACCTGGTGTAATTCTGAAATGGACTACAAATAAAAAATAGGATCTCTTGACATTATAAATGCACCAACAAAATTGAATTGAGAGGAACATTTTTTATTTTTGAACTCTTTTCTCCTCTCAAGTGACATGTCATTTTTCTGGAAAGAGTGTCAGAAATACAGGAATTGACCCATTGATTAGTCACTGCCACCTTGCCTTTGAGATAGCTGAGGATCAAATGAGCTATTAGATGTAAAAGTACCTGAGAATCCTAAAGTTATATTTGTATATGAGATATTATTTCCATGGCTCAGACCCTGATAAGCTGTATTATGTCAGATAAGTCATTAAAACTCATTAGGTCTTGGTGGTTTCATAAGAAAATAAAAAAGTTGGATGAAATAATATTTAAGACTTCCAGTTCTAATATTTTATGGTTTCAAGATGCCTGCTTTTTAGTTAATTCAAGTCTGTTCTAAAAAAAAAAAAATCTCAAAGGTAAATATTCCTGAAATTGTGTCTGAAAGCTGTGGGTTTGGGAAAATGGGTTCAGTAGGAATTTATTTCTTTTTAAAAGTAATTCATGTTCTTTTGTAACCCAGGTTATTTGGGGTAGACCTTAGAGTCTTGTACACCTTCCTACTTCAACAGAAGGCCTTACTTTCTTGGTGAAGAAGTCCCAATTATACACCAAACATAATCACAAGGATCTGGCAAAATATATTGCCCACAGTGTTCAGAATTTTCACATTTTGTGCTGGTTTGGGAGATTGTTTTTTGTTAAGTATTTTCCAACATTGTTCTTAATTGAACCCTGAAGGCTTTTCTTGGCAATTGATTGCAGCCTTTACTAAGTCTGAGAAGGCCCCCCGATGTGGGCAGAAGTAGTGCACTGTTAGGATGCTTGAGCTCCGTCAAAGCTCTGCTTAGGCAAACAGAGACCATCTCCTGTTGCTTGATTGATGCCAAGCAGGATTTTCCAAGATAGAGATTGCTGGTGCATAGAATTTAGAACAAACCCCACAATGGTTGCCAGAGAATGTGGTTTTGAGACTGGAAGTTATGTATTCACATCTCCCTATTCCTCTTGGAGTCACTTTTCTTGCTCTCTAGAGGGCAAAAGAAGTTGGCTAACAAAACTAAGCAAATTAGTGATTGATGGTATTTTCCTTCTATTGAAATTCATTAGTATTTCTCAAACCATCTGCCAGTTGATGGTTTGAAAGTTCTTCAAAGGTCTGAATGGTGACAAAATTTAGGTTTTGCATTGTGCTTTTTCTCTCATGAGGTCAGAAGTAGCTTTTTGAAAATGAAAATAAGTTTATGGGAAGATAAATTTTCTTACATAAAGGCAAAGTGTGGCACTAATGAATTTGTAGTGTTACTGGTTAAAAAAACGATAGCTTAGATTATAGTGAAAGAAAAAATGTCAGAACAGTTTACTGTTATGAAGGATATGTAATGTCTGGTAAAATGATTTAATATTGCATCAGCAGGAACCTTGCAATTAACAAATAAATTTTCACAGAATGAGAGAAGCAGATTGGAGGTGATCTCTGGGGTCGCTATCACAAATAAGTTGCTCTATGTCCCACCAGGTTATATGACTGTCCATAAGATTGCTTCTTAGGTAAGGCTTCTAGTAGGTGTAATTTGTGGTCACCAGGGCCAAAGTTTGCTTGTTTTTTGTGACCCAGCACTGGCTGCAATATGAAAGAGGTAAAACATATGGAAGAAAAAAAATCCCCAAATATATATATAGGTGATAATAGAATTTATTTTATTTTTAACTTTTGTAAAAATAACACATTTATATAAAATCAGAAATTAGAAGAGCAGGAAAAAAGAAGCATGCCTATTTCTACCACCCACTGAAAACCAAGAGTAACAGTTTGTGTATCTCTAGCTGGGATCTTTTTTGCTATGCATTTTCAATCATGGTTGTGATGATATTATACATAAAATTTTAAATCCTTTCTCATTAATTTTCCCCTGGCTTCACTGAGATGTAACTGACAAAAACACTATAAATTTACATTGTATGTGATCATTTAATGTGCATGTATATTATGCCATTTATTTTAATTCAAGCCTTTGTGTTATATAACCTCTTCATAATCATAGTTGAATTTTAAATAATGGCTATATAACACTTGTAATATGGGTCTATTAAGATTATCCAACATTTATTTATTGATACTTTAACTGTTTCCAAAGTCTCAATGGTACAGATTACAGAAACATCTTTGTTTAAATATATTTCCTAAAAATTTCTCTTTTTTCCCTTATGAGACCTAGAATGTCACTCATTCTTCAAGTTTCTTCAAGTTTTCATTGAGCAACAGAACGTTAAAGAACCTCAGAAATTATCTCAGCTACCTTGCTCACTTTATAAATGAAATATATAATGTCAGGATGCTATAAAAATTTTAAGAACATATTTTTCTTTCCTTTGTTGCTTGGTTTCTCTTTAAGATGATTATATCTGTGCCATAAAAGAAGCAGAGGTGGGGAGTTAGATATTTCTTGCAGTTATAAAAAGGACATCTTTCAGGTGATTTTCCTTAGCAACCCACTCAGGATGAAAACCATGCTAAAGACTGCTAGTAAGCACTGTTCTGAGCCCATTTGCATGTTAGCACTCCCACTCTGTGGGCTTTGAGATTCTTTTCACTATTGTTTCTCTCCCACTGGTATGATCTCTTAAACAGATTCTGCCACCTTGCTTCTTGGAACAGTTGATTGCACCTGTGTGATAAGCTACTGAGCAGCAACAAGAATCTGATGTCCTTATTCCTAATTCAATGATGAAGCTTTATGGGCAAGTTTGATGACTTGTCTTTGAATCCAAACTCTGGCACTTGTCAGATGTATAATCTGGGGCCACTTACTTAACCAGTCTGTACCTCAGTCTCCTTATCTGTAAGATTGGCCTATTATTATAACTTCCCTCATAGAATTTTTGAAGATTAAATAAGATATTACAAGTAAATCATAATGATCAGATATAAATGTTTGTTGTTATTTATTTCATCTATAAGAAACAAAGTAGCCTGTAGATTCCAATTTTAAAGTGCAAGTAAAGCCTGAAAGTTTGAAGTTGATCAGTCAGCTGAATCATTTTAAACAATGTACTTAAATTGTGAAAGTTTATATGCCAGCTATGAAGATAAGGTCTTTCCTTATAGTATCACATCCAAACCTCAAAACAAGCTTACAACATGGCTAACTTATCATCATACAGATGATGAAAATGAGAATTACGGGGATTCCTTGTCCAACATCCTTCACCTAGCTATGGAGTGCCAGAATAAAATTCTAACGAGTCTGAGCGATATCTCTTCTCAAAAACTAGACTATGGCAGTTATATGAAAGGAAAAATAATTTTTCTGGGATGTGAGAAGGAAGGTATAATTAAAAGTCAGAAATTCTGGAAAATAAAATTATGAATACCTTGGATTTCTAAGAGTTGAGAAATGGGGGCTGCAAATGCCAAGAACAAAATGCTGTCATTGAAGTTGTTGTTGGTAATTTATGTTACCTACATGCTATAGGCACCAAAGTCATCTTTCCCATGGTAAGCCTCATAGTGTGGGGATCATGTTTAATGTTACTGGGCAGTTTAAAAGGACTGATGACATTAAATAATGAGTAAAAATAATTTAACAGGAAATTAAAAATATTATACATATAAATTATATAAAGGTAAATGTTAATTTTTCTAAGAATCCTTAAATAGTGTTTAATCTTTTAAGAGACTAGATCAGAGGATCTAAGATGGCAGAGTAGTAGGAGGACCCTAGGCTTGCCTGATCCCTTGAACTCAGCTAGATAAATATCAAATCATTCTGAATACCCAAGAAATTGATCCAAGGGCTGACAGAACAAATTATACAGGTAGAGGGAAAGAAGAGGCCACATCATGGAAGGTAAGAGGTGTGGAGATGTGATTTGCAGGAGAAATAGATCACAGATGCTGTGGAGAAGAGAAAGCCCTGGTCACAGAAAGAGGAAAAAGAGAAAGAGACAGAGAGAGAGCAACAGAGAGAAAGAGAAATATATAGGGGATTGCACAAGGAAAACATTTCCCTAAAGCCATTGACTAGGAAAATGAGAGGGGCTGAAATGTATGAGTTTTTACAATTGGTGGGGTTCAAAGATGGGAATTTTAGAAGTCTAAAGCCTTGCAGCACCCATGAGGCTCCACCGTGGCATGGCCAAGGTGGAGCCTCGTGGGTGCTGCAAGACTCCTATGGAGAAGGAGGGTCGAGAGTCTAGGAGATGATAACAATGATCTGATAATCCCCTGAGATGCACTAAGAGAGATTGTTTCCCCTTCTTGGAATGGATCTGTGAGAGGTGGAATTGCCTCTCCAGGGACAAAAGAGCTTGGTGGGTACCATTTCCCTCCCCTAGCATAAACTAACTTCAGTGAGCAGCATAGCACCAATGCTGGTGGCCTAAATAATTTACACCAAGTCCTGCCCCTCTGCACTCTGTGGTGCTGCTTTTCTCAGGCAGGTGTGTCTGAGAACCAGTGCAGTGGGCCCCTCCACCAGAAGACCAGCAACCACATCCACTGACCACAGAGTTATGCAAAGCTTCAGCTTTTGTGGAAATATCATCAGATCTCTTTTGTCTCTTTTAACAAGCAGACCAGAACACACCTAGTTAAAAGTCACCATACTCTGGCCAAGGTCCAAACATTCCCCACAACAGGCAAGGAGATACTCTACAGAAAACTGACCTGTGGGAAAGAACGGTCAAAACACAGCAAAACAGAGTACACACAACACACAGTAGAAATACTTCCTGAAGTGCCAGGCCTTGGAAAATATATGACTTCTTTATGAAGCCATTATGCTCAGGAGTAAGAAACATAATAAGCCCTCTTAACACAGAGAAGCCAGAGACCTAGACAAAATGCCAAGATGAAGAAATTCAACCCAAAAGAAAAAACAAGAAAAGGCCATAACCAGGGATTTAATTGAAAAAGATATAAGTAATATGTGTGATCTAGGATATAAAGCAACAATCAGAAGGATACTAGGTGGGTTTGAGAAAAGCATAGAAGATACCAGAGAATCCCTTACCACAGAGACAAAAGACCTAAAAATGAGTCAGACTGAAATACAAGTTGCTATAACTGAGACATGAAACCAACTGGATGTAACAACCACAGGGAAGGAAGAAACAGAGGAATAAACAAGTGAAACAAAAGATAAAATTATGGACAATAATGAAGCTGAAAAGAAGAGGGAAAGAAAAATACAGGATCTTGAAAGGAGACTTAGGGAACTCAGCAACTCCATAAAGTATAATTACATTCATATCATAGGAATCTCAGAAGAGAGGGTAAAGGAGGCAGGAGGTTTATTTGAGAAAATTACAACTGAAAACTTCCCTAGTCGTGGGATGGAAATAGAGATCCAAATCTAGGAGGTGCCGAGAACTCCCATCAAAATCAACAAAAGCAGGCCAACAACAAGACATGTCATATTTAAATTTGCAAGATACAGAGATAAAGAAAAAATTATAAAAGCAGCAAGACAAAAGAAGTTTCTTACAAGGGAAGACAGATAAGATTAACAGCAGATATTATCACAGAAACTTGGTGGGCCAGAAGAGAGTGGCATGATATATTCAATGTGTTGAATGGGAAAAATATGCAGCCAAGAATACTCCATCCAGGCTCACCCATCCTCCACCCCCTCTCTTCTAAAACCCTCAGTTTGTGGGTGAGCCTGGAGGTGGGTATTAGGAGAACATGTATTGCATGGAACACTGGGTGTGATACATAAACAATGAATTTTGGAACACTGAAAAAATAAAATAAAATATTTTTAAAAAATGCTCTATCCAACAAAGCTGTCATTCAAACAAGAAGGAGTGATAAAGAGTTTCCCAGAAAAATAAAAACTAAAAGAGTTTGTTATAACTAATCCAGCCCTGCAAGAAATATTAAAGGGGACTCTGAGGGAAGAGAAAAGTTAAAAGTAATAAAGAATGGAAAGGAACAGAGAAAATCTACAGAAACATAATTTAACAAGCAATACAATGGCACTAAATTAATATCTATCAATAATCACTCTGAATGTGATGGACTAAATGCTCCAATCAAGAGCCATAGAGTGTTCAGAATGCATAAAAAAAAAACAAGACCCATCTATATACCATTTACAAGAGATTAAATATGGACATCCATTCATATTTTCCATCAGTAGATGGAAAGTAAGGGGATAGAGAATAACTTATGCAAATGGCCTCAAAAAATACTGGAGTAGCAATACTTATGTCAGATAAACTAGATTTTAAACCAAGACTATAACAAGAGATGATGAAGGGCATTATATCATTAAAAAAAAAAAGATCTATCCAACAAGAAGAGCTAAGAATTGTAAATATTTATGACACCAACTTGGGAGCATCCAAATATATAAAGCAATTAATAGGGAATATGATATTGATAATAACACAATAATAGTAGGGGACTTTAACACCCCACTTATAGCAATGCACAGATCATCTGAGCAGAAAATCAACAGGGAAGCAATGACTTTAAATGCCACACTGGACCAGACGGACTTAACAGATATATTCAGAACATTCCATCCTAAAACAGCAGAACACACATTCTGTTTGAAAATATATGGGACATTCTCCAGAATAGATCACATTGTGGATCACAAATCAACACTCAACAAGTACAAAATAACTGATATTATCCATGCATATTTTTTGATCATTACACTACGAAACTTGAATCTAACAATAAAAAAATTGAAAAGACCATAAATACATGCAGGTTAAAGAATATCCTACTAAACAATGAATAGGTCAAACCAGAAAATTAAAATTAAAGAAGAAATTAAAAATACATGAAAACAAACATTAGTGAAAACATGATGGTCCAAGACCTTTGTGATGCAACAAAAGCTTTCATAAGAGGGAAGGATATAGCAATACAGGCTTGCCTCAAGAAGCAAAAAATATCTCAAATATGCAATATAACCTGGCATCTAAAGAAGTAGAAAAAAAATGAAACTTAAAGCCAGAAGAAGGAGGGAAATAATAAAGACTAGAACATAAATAATTTAGATTATTTTCCTGATTTGTCAAAGATTAGTTGACTATAGAGTTGAGGGTCCATTTCTGGAGTCTCTATTCTGTTCCATTGGTCTATGTGTCTGTTTGTGTGCCAATATCATGCTGTCTTGGCGATCACAGCTTTGTAATAAAGCTCTAAGTCAGGCAATATGATGCTCCCAGCTCTGTTTGTTTGTTTGTTTGTTTTCATCCTTCCCTTGGCAAATTTGGGGACTTCTATGGTTCCATACAAATTTTAGGATGTTTTTGTTCCAGCTCTTTGAAAAATGCCAATAGTATTGTAATACAGATGACATTGAATGTGTAAATATCTTTGAGGAGGAACAAGACAGGGATGTCCACCTTCACTATTACTATTTCACATAGTCCCCGAAGTCTAAGCTTCTAAAATATTGCTCATCTATTTCTTTCCCTCTCCATGTCCAAAGGTACGCCTTTGGTCTAGGTACTTGACTCACAGTTGGTAGTGTTGTCAAAATGTCCTAAATTGTATCTTTGACTCTTCTCCTTTGAAAAGTGCATCCAACCCATGGCCACCACAGATCTGCTGATGGCATTTCTATTTTTAAACTCTATCTGTATTACCAAGAGAAAAAGTCAAAACTCCTTAGCCAGCACACAGACCTTTTTAATATATGACTTCTATGTCTAACAAACTGCCTCATCACCTACTATTTCTCATGCACATCTTGTATTCTAATCATTCACTGAAACATCCATGTCTACTTTTACTTCCTTGTCCATTTCATTATCCAACACTGCTCCTCCCTACCTAATATGTCTTATTAGCTTTTACTAATTTCTTTAAAGCCCAGCTCACTGCCACCAATCTTTAGTTTATCTTTCAGGTGTAATTACTCATTCCTTTTCATTGTACCTCCACTGTATCATTTTCTTCATGTGCTCATCCATTTTATTATCCATTCGTTTATATATATAATATACATATATTCTAAATATTTTATTTATTTATTTGACAGAGAGAGACATAGCAAGAAAGAGAACACAAGCACAGGGAGTGGGGAAGGGAGGAGCAGGCCTTCCACCAAGCAGGGAGCTTGACATGGGGCTCAATCTCAGGAGCCTGGGCTCATGACTTAAGACAAAGGCAGATGCTTAATGACTGAGCCACCCAGGTGCCCCCATTTGTTTATATATAAATTAATCTACTAATCTATATAAATATTTATTGTCTTCTATGTTTTCTAGTAGCTGATGTTATAGCAGAGAATAATGCCAAGTCCCTACCTTGTGAATTTTTCATACAATCTAATATGAAATAAATAACATATAAATAAGGATGGAACTATGATGAAGCAGGTGCCAGGAATAGAAATAAAGCATTATGAATAAAGAAAAATAAATAAAGCAGTAGGAGAGGCTAGAAGGTAACAGGGGTTGTTGAGAATGGCTATATTAAGGAAGGACTTTATAAGGAAGTGATAGTTGAGTAGAGACCTGAATTAAATGCTGGAATCATGCTGGTAAATTTCTAATGAATTGAGTGTGGGCTAACATAAAATCTAGGTTTGAGACATGGGCATTTAGATGAACAATGGCAGCATTTATGGCAATGAAGATTAAAAGGGCAGGGAGAAGAAACCATGCTTATTATTTGCTTATTTATTTTGAGATTTCTATCTCTCATTAGTTTGTGAGTTTCTTGATGACTGGTGCCATGTCTTTTTTGACTTTGGACTAAATAAGATAGGCAAAATATTTAGAAATCAGGAGGACTGTTGGAGGTGGGGAGTGCTTATAAAAGGTCACTGGGTAACAAAAATGTTAGAGACCATGTACCACATTATTTCTACAGTCCATTTGCAGCCCTATAATTATATGAATCTAAGTCTTAAAATTTTAAGATGGACAATTACCCAGGAGTTGAAAATGAAATACTTATTACCAACAGACATTCAGAATAATATTCTCCATATACAAAGTATCCCACCATCTTCTCTAGAAACTTTCAACTTGAAATAGCATCTTCAATATGATGCAGAATAAAAATAAAATAACAAATAAAAAAACATTAGCTGAAATAAAGTTAATAATAAAGAAGTCTTGAAGTAAAACTATAAATTCAATATCATCTTTTTCATGAAGTCTTTTTTTGCTTACTCACATGATCTTTCCCTTTTCCAAACATCCATTACACTTAACAGATCTCTTATCATGTACTAAGGTGGTAGCATCATGTTGTAGAAATGGAGGGAATGGTAAGATAGGCTTTGGCCACAGTTTTGTCACTTGCTAATTTGGAAGCCAGTTTAATCCCTCTGAACTCCATTTTCATTGACTGTGAATTGGAAGTGACTAAATAGGCTCTGCTCATATCATAGGGTTATGGTGACTCTTAGTCAAGTGACCCCTTGAACTTACAAGCTCTATATAAACTGCAAAGTTATCCCTTTCACTTATGAAATATTTGCCTTTTTCCAGGCACTGTAAGGACCTCAAAGATCAATAAGACACAATATTCCCTGAGAGCTTAACCTCTAGTAGGAAAGATATGAGCATACCTAAGGAATAAGACAGATGTACAGCAAGATGCAAGAAGCATTATTGTTAATGTCATCTGTATGTAGTGCTTGGTATAATTCTTCATTTCCCAAAGAAGTAATAAATTCCTAAATGGTAGAGACCATGTCTTGTATAATATTCTTAGATTTCCACTACTGGCAGAAGTTAGGAGCTCAATAAAGAATAGTTACAAGAATAAGCCCAAATAAAGAAGCTGGGCTGAGGAACCATATCACTATATATATAAACACTCTATAAATCTCTCAGTCCATATATACAGTTCCCTTGCTCTGTTCTCTGTCTTCCTGCTTTGGACTTTGGAAGTCCACTTAATGGAACTAAATTTGTTTTCTTGGGCTGTACTCCTTATCCCTAATGTCAGGATTATTCTCCCATAAATATTTCTAAAGACATTCCTGAAAGATATGCACACCTCGATTTTCCTGAAAGAAGTGTATTTCCCACAAATGTTTCAGCAAAGTTAGTTCAACTTAAAGGTTGTAGAAAAGCTGGCTCTGGGTTATAGTTCTTTGTATTTACTGATATTAAGTATATCTTACATATTATAGATATTTTAGTAATTGCTTATACTAAGATTCCCCAGTACCCAGAGGAGTCATCAGCAGGCATATTTCCAGGTTACATCCTGATACCTCCAGCTTAAACTGGTTAACTGTAGTGGGGTTGTTATAGATGCAGGAAACAGCTGCAAATGACATACTTTGCCTGGAACTTTGTTTTATGTGGTCTTAAGCCAAACTTGCTATCTCTTCTGAATATACACTATTGTGCAATGATGTCTTTCCCAAGTGCCTCCCAAATACATTGTGCCAATTTTTAAGTATGACTCAGCATGAGTATTTAACTTGCATGAATCCACAGGAACACATGGTATATGACAGCTTATAAAATATAGAAAAGACTATTTGATTATTTGTGGCATGACATGATTTTTCATGCCCTTTTAAGTGGATATATCATCTAACAAGTATAATTAGCTGCATGCTTTCAGATCATGCGAATTTGTTGTTAGATCATGCTGATTTGAACACAAGAAACATGACGTATTGGGAAATCTCCCCTCTCAGAAGTCAGGAGGCCAGAATTCTGGTTCCATATTTGCCGATGATTAACTCAATAACCTTGGATAAACCATTTCACCTTCTGAAATCAAGTATTCTTACCAGTTATTGGAAAAAAATTGGACTGAGTTCATGACGGTCCTTTCCACTTGGAACATTATTTAATGTCAACCACTTTTAGTATTAAATAGTGAAAAATAAATTAGTCTAAGAAGAGCAATGTGTTTTGAGAACGTTCTGAAGGGCAGAAGGCAGAATACTCAGTGACTTAAGTAAAAAGAAAGCATTTATATGTGTCAGAAGCAAAGGACTAGAAATTTCAATATGTAGAATAATTAGATGAACAAGAAGACAACAATGGGTTATTAGGCTAATTTTCAAATAAGTTTATTTAATGAGTCTTATTAAGACCAGACCTCTTCAGGTCCTATTGAAAGGTGACCATATTGGCTCCTTTACTTCAAATATCAGTGTACCTTCCCATTAGTCTGTCTGAGCAGACTAGATAAATTTGAGAATGATTGAAGTCTAAGACAAGAGAGCTGGAATTTTTCCTTTCCCTTCATGGAGGAGATAGAATGGTGCTTTTTGGTCCCCAAATCAAGGGATCAAAAAGATTCACTTCTAGAGATTAGAAGAGCAAGTCATAATGGGAGTCTGACATCTCATTATTTGGTGGGGTGTATGCCAAGAGAGAAGATTTGCTGAAAGCCCTTAGTGTTGTTTAAAGCAGAGAAAAGGAAATTAGACAGACATAGATTGTAGAGATGGGGAAAGGACTGAGTGAGGGGACAACAGTAGAGGAGAGGTGCAATTCACTCCCACTACTTGTCATGGCAAGATGGCTGCAACACCTGTGGACCAAAGGTCTTCCAAGAAGGGCAACCCAGAGGCAAAATCATTATGGAAAGAAACTCATAGGTTTAAAACTTCAAGTTGGAACACATCTCCCATGGAGAAGTCCTCATAAGGGTCCTTTAAAGAACCCACTTATGTGGCCATTAGGGAACCATCAAATCAAGATCATTTCATAAGGAAGACTACTGTAGCAAGGGACATGTCAGAAACATTTGCTTATGATCTTCCATTTCTCCTCTTAATATGAAAAAAAGAGAAAGGTATCCAGAAAGAGGACAAGATGGTGTTATAAAGAGCATGCTGTGCCCCTTGCTCATTCTGTATTCTTTAAATAAAAGCTAAACTTGGCCCAGGGGAAGGAAGGGTATGAGATTAAAGTTTGAAATGATTGAATTTAACTCAACTTTCTGACTGAAAATAATTGTAAAACTGAAAGTGATTATGGCAACTGAGATTTCACAAGAGATAAGAAATGGAGATTCTTCCTGGCATAGTGAAAGCAGCATTACCATGGTAGAAAACCATTTCACTTTTGTGTCCCACTAAATCTAGAATGTTTAACAATCTGGTGGATATATGGCAGGTTATTCTAATGAGCTTGTCCAGAACTCAAGTGTGGGGAGACTGAACTTGTTGCAGATGATGGTATATGTCATTATTGAGTGGATAATATGACTACTTTTAGTATTGTCTCTAGGATTTGTGAAAACTCATGAAATACTAGCTCCAATCAAAGAAGTAAGGATGTTGGCTTATTGTTCCAAATTATATGAAGAAAATATCTGTACATTTTTGGGAGACAATTCTCCATGAATATGTTCATATTTTTGTATAGTTTGGTATTTATGATTTCATAGCAAACCTACTGAAAAAAAATAGATTGTGCAATGTTCCAGAGAGATTTAGAGACTTATCTCCTCATAGTTATTTGCTCACATCCAGGGTAGAGTCTTCCCTTTATTCCCCAGAGAAAATTTGGTTATATTCCAGAGTGAAGTTCTCTCTGGAAAACAGGATAGAGGTACAGATGTGTCAGCTGCTCTCTATAAACTCCGAGTCATAATTTCGGGGTTCCACACCTCTGATACAAATCCCACTCAGGAATGCCTGGGTAAATAATGGCCCTCATCCTGGTACCTTGTGGGGAACTAGATTTAAGATGCTCTGTGTTAGCAATCTCTTCAATAATCCAGAGATCTTATATTTACTGTCAGTGTATATAATATACTTTATATTATATTTATACCTACCTACCTATATACATGCATATAAAGAAATACACACATTGAGATAACCTATGTATATATGCAGTGTATGTGTTTTACAAACAATAGGATAAAGTTGTTGAACATCATAATGTTGAACTGGTATAAATTATTTCTATTATGGTATTAAGTTTTAGAATTTATTTTAGAGATATTGATAGTTTATTTGCAGAATACAATTATTTGATTTTGTATTTCTGAGAATATTAATCCTATCAGAAAACACATTATAATGACCCCATTAATCAGACTCTCATGACCTATTTTCAGGCATAAATTTTCTGAGTATTGACAGGATGTTGTAGATTCCACAGTTAAAACCTAAAGTAGGTGTGTATTTTGAATTCTGACCCAGCTGGGTGTATATGTAATGGTCAGTGACACAAAGTATTTTAATAAAGATCCTGTGACATTCTGGACAGCAACCCTGGTTGGATTAGCTGGGCAGTGGAATTCAAGTGCCACATTTTTTCCTCTCCTGGGAAATGAAGCATGGGAAAAGAGAGATGGGGTTTGATATGCTAAGAATTAGTGAAGGATGATTTTGAGTATAGAACATCACAGTACCACTTAATTTGTTTTTCCTGCCTTGCCCCAGGAAAATTAACCTAGGACTTCAGTGAGGAGACAAAAATGAATTAGTTGATATAATCATAGAAAAGATTTTTATCCCTTGGTGAGGGAGACCACAATGAGGGATGATGCTGAGGTAGAAACAATAGAAAAACTAGCATATTTTGTGATCAAATTGAAGTTAGTTCCAGAAACACTCATCTCCTACTGCACACAAAGTACTATGCTAAGAATTAAGCCTTAAAAATGAACAAGATAAGGACCTTATGAATAAGACATAGAATAAGACATGTGTGGGATTTCAGTGGAAAGTGGAAAGTGCAGGGACAAAGGAGCAAAGACACAGAGCTGGAAAACAGTATGATGTCCAAGGACAATGATAATACTTTAAGAAAAGCAGAGAAGTGATTTTCAACCATGGCTGCATAGTAGAATCATCTCATGAATGTTAAAAAATAGCCGATGCCTGGACCCTACCTTAGACCAATAAAATCTGTATTTTTGGTGGGCAACCCTAGGAAGTGGTCAGTTTTTAAGCTTCTCAGGTGATTTATGCTGCATTCTAATTGAAACCCACTGTCAACTGTGAAATCAACTGTGAAGCAACACTTCCTGAGAGGTGATGCAGTTTGTCCATCTGTAAAACAGGGCTAATAACATCTACTTGGTTCATCAGGTTGTTATAAAGACATTTGAATGTAATAATGTATTTGAAAATGTATTGTAAGCTATAAAACCCTGTAAAAAATGCATGATAATATTAGTTCTCCTGCCTGACTGAGTGCCCTTTGAGGGTACATAATCATTAATCTTTATTAATATTAATATTTATTTGAATCTTATTAATCTTTGCATCTCCACACATCTCAATGTAGGATCTGTTGGGTAGTAGATGTCCATTACGTTTGCTCCAGGGGTGAACAAACAAATAAATCAACAGTGCAAATATGCACACACTGAATTTTTGAAACAGTATCAAAACAGAAAAAAGTGATTAAAGCAAAAGCATATCCTTACAGTTTATATTCAAAGGGAAAGTTTAGAAAAGCACATGAGCTTGTGGAATGATTCAAATTAAAATGATTTATTGCAACTTTCAAACAAAATGTGAATGAACTTTAAAAATATGTATAGAGACATGTCCCTGAGTTTGAGTGTTCCAGCTGAGAATCCAGCTTGGTGTGTAGACAATTTAAACAATAGGATATTTTCAGAAAAAAAGTCAATATTTGAAATCAGAACACAGTGGACTTCTTGGAAAGAAATCACATTTTCTTTGGAGTCTACCACTTTTATTTTTTATATGGTCTGACTTTGAACAAAATCATATGTGGCATGTTTGTGTGTAAAAATCATGTGTGGATTTAGACATTATAGAGATGTTCAGATCAAATAAATCTATAATCTAAAAGTAATTAGCAAATTTTAAATTTATGAAAAACAGTTACTTGCTTATTTAATGGATGGAGAAAGGGAAAGACCCATAAATGCATTGCATTTGCACTCTGTCCTTTGTGATTTTCAGAGCAATATCATAAATATACCCTCATTGGTGTCAATGAAAAGCTAATTTTTTTGTGTATTTTTACTGTAATTTGACTTTTTAACTGGCTAGACACCAATTCATCAGTCTGCCTTTCATATGTCTCATTAATCAGTTTCATTTCCCAGGAAGAAACTAATAGATGCCTCCATCCAATGCTAGAGTAAAGTCCATGTGGGCAAGAAAGGGAGATTATATTGAGGGGAAAAATAAAAATAGAAACAGCACTCCAAGAAAGTGCCATCTATAACAGTAAACCTTTCACAGTTCAGAATCAATGTGTCATCAATATCTAATTATAACTCTGTTCTAGGAACACAGGGTAATTAATACATAGCTCCAGAATTTTGACACTGACATGGTGATAACATTATTTTGAACGGTATCATGTCCAGGAAGATCCATTTGAAAATAAGAAGCTGTGATGAGCAGATAAGAAGAAGGAGATTAGATCCAAGTTAACAGACCAGGGTTCAGAGCAGGACTTCTGAGGGCCTCTGGTCTGGGTAGGAAGATTTCAATAAGGAAAAAAACTCAAGGCCTCAAGGATAGTAGGCAGAAAGTAGGAGGCCTGCCCTGGGCACAAGGATGTTCAGAAGGCTTGCCGCCTGATAACTTCAACTTTCCTCTACATATGCCCAAAGACAGTAGGCAAGATCATTTTTCAGACGATACTATTTAATGGGGTAAGAAGTTTTGCTCTAGTGCTATGTTAGAATTTGTTAGTCCATGCAGGCTAATCTTCAAATGGGTAGAAGCTCATTTATCAAGCTGGATTGAGACTAAACTGGGTGGGAATTAACATGTTGACCCTTAGCTTTGTTCATATTCTATTCATCTCTTATTAGTATTATTATAATGGTCCTCTACCCAGTTCCCCTGCCTTGACTTCACCTCCAAAATAATCTTTCTAAAATAGAAATCTAATAGCACCACTTCTTAATATATAAAATCTTTATATATTATGGTATTAAAATACCAAAAAATATGGTATTTAATACCAAAATAATATTTTGGTATTAAAATACCAAAAAAATCTTAGTATTGTGTGTAAGGTACTTGCTCCCATTTTTTTTTTTTTCTGGTTTCTTCTCTGGCTACTTTCTCTACCCTCCCTTTTCCCAACCACAGAAAACTGTCCACTGCCCACTGTCCATTCCATGCTGTTTCAGTTTTTCCTTGGTTCTTACTGTTTTATGTGTCTGGAATACTCCAACCTCTAAACTACTGAAATTCCACACACCCATCACGGACAGGTTTATCTCTGGGCAGTTTTGTGTAAACTTCCAAGCTAAGCTTTCTTTCAATCGTTCGTTCACCTTCTCTTTTTGACCTTTCTATATAACCTACAAATTTGAATTGCATATTTCTATTTGTCTCCTCCATAAATATGTGAGCTCATCAGAGGCAGGGAATCTCTAATTTGTCTTGTTATCCCCAGTTCTCAGCATTTAGCATAATGTCCGGTACACAGTGCATCCTTACATTTTTTGTTGTTGTTGAATGGAATATGAATATACATCATTTGGGATTAGATTTGATTCAATACAATAGAAAATTCAAAATATATGATTCATATGAGTTAGTGTTTTTTTTTTTTCATATGAAAAAAAAATTCAGAGACAGGTAGTCCAGGGCTGTATGGTGGCTTCATGCTGGCATCCGTGTTACAAGAGTTTACCAAAATTCTACAACTGATCTGTAATGGATTCAGTTGTGCCCCCTGAACTTCAAATTAATGATAAAGTTCTAAGTACTGATGAGTCTGTATTTAGATATAGAGCATATAAGGTTAACTGAGGTCATAAAAGTAGGAACCTCATAGGATAAGATTAATAACTTTGTAAGAAGAAATGCCAGAGCACTCCACCCTTTCTATGCTCTCTCTACTTCCAGAGTTCCATGCACACAAAGAATAGGTCATGTGAGAACACAGCAAGATGGCTGCTGCCTACAAGCCTATAAGAGAGGTCTCAACAGAAACTGACCGTGCTAATACCCTGATTTTAGACTTTCCTGGCTCCAGAACTGTAAGAAAATAAATATCTGTTGTTTAAACTACCCAGTCTATGGTATTGGTATTTGTTATGGCAGCTCTATTTAAATAAGGCCCTAGTTCTCTGGATTTGCTTCTGAAATAAGGTAGCTGCTGAAGCACTGGTGATTATGTCTGGTGAGTTCTAGATAATGGGAAGGAAAAAGACAGAAATGGAAAAAAGGCAAGAATTTTTCTCTTCTAGATGTCAGTGCTTCTTTAAGTTTCCTAAATATCCAGTTAGGTACCTCTGACATTCTTGGATTCAAGTGAGACTGGAAAACGTAATTTTTAAGCTGAACACATTGCCCCTTTGAGTAAAATCAAGAGTTCTGTTTGTGAGGAAGAAGGGGAAAATGGATATTAGGTTATTACTTAGAAGTCCCTGCCACATGGTGTATCTTGACAGTTTTGGCTTTTGAAAAGAGAGTTTGTGTCCTGGCTGAATGGAGTGGCCACCTCAGCTGTACTAAATTTGTAAAATGAGTTGTCATTTGGGTACCAGAGCCAAGGACATAGACAATAAAAATGCTTAATACAAAGTATTTTAAATACATTCGATGAAAGGGTTGGGCAACACAATATGTCACTATATTCCTAAAGGAGTTTTTTTTTTCTTTTTTTTAAGGTTTTATTTATTTCTTTGACAGAGAGGAACACAGCTAGAGAGGGAAAACAAGCATGGAGAGTGAGAGAGGGAGAAGCAGGCTTCCTGCAAAGTAGGGCTTGATCCCAGGACTCTAGGATCATGACCTGAGCTGAAGGCAGACACTTAATGACTGAGCCACCCAGGCGCCCCTAGAAGAGATTTTGTTAGGATATTTTCTTTTTCTCTCAGCAAGGAGAATCTCAAGTAGATAATCAAATATGGAAATCCATCTTGGACCTATTACTTCAGAAAATTTGATAGTGCATATTCTTAACAAATTTCATTTACCAAAGCCAGTAGAAGAAAGGGAATAATAAGATCAGGGCAGAAATAGATGAAATAGAGACCAGAAAAAAAAAACCCAATGCAAAAGATTAATGAAAGTAAGAGATGGTTTTTTAAAAAGATAAACAAAATTGACACACTCATAGTTAGACTAAGAAGAAAAGAGAGAAGACTCAAATAAAATGGAATCAGAAATGAAAGAGGAAACTGCTACTACAGAAATACATAGGATTATAAGAGATCACTATGAACAATTACATGTCAAGAAATTATATAACCTAGGGTACCTGGGTGGCTCAGTGGTTAAAGCCTCTGCCTTGGGCTCAGGTCATGATCCCAGAGTCCTGGGATCAAGGCCTGTGTCGGACTCTCTGCTCTCTCTCTGCAGGGAGTCTGTTTCCTCTGCTCTCTCTGCCTGCCTCTCTGCCTACTTGTGATCTCTCTGTGTGTCAAATAAAAATAAATAAGATCTTTAAAAAAATTATATAACCTAGAAGAAAAGGACACACTTCTAGAAATATACAGCCTACAAATACTGAATCAGGAAGAAATAAAAAATCAGAATAGATTAATAACAAATAAGAAACCAAAACAGTAATCAAAAACCTTACAATACAGAAAACCTCAGGACCAGAGTTTCTTATGGGCAAGTTCTACCAAATGTTTAACAAAGAGATGCTGATCCTTTTCAAACACTTCTAAAGAACTAAAGAGGAGGAAATAGTTCCAGCATTACTCTGACACCAAAGACAGATAAGGACAGGAAAACAAAAGTAGAGATCAATCCCTGATGAATATACATACAAAAATTATCAGCAGAATATGAGCAAACCAACTTGAAGAACCCATTAAAAGCACAATATACTATGATCAGGTAGGATTTATCCTTGGGATTCCAAGATGATTCAATCCATGAAAATTGATTAAAATGATGATACCACATGAATAGAATAAATGATGCAAATCATATGATCCTCTCAATAGATGCAGAAAAAAACTGACAAAATACAACATCCTATCATGATAAAAACACTCAAGAGATTATTTTTAAAAAGCATATCTCAAGATAATAAAGATAATATATGACAAACTCACAGCTAGCATTATACTCAATGAAGAAAAACTGAAAGCTTTCTTTGTATGATCAAGTACAAAACAATGGCACCCACTCTCATCACTCTTTTAATTTAAATTCAGTTAATTAACATATAGTGTATTATTAGTTTCAGAGGTAGAGCTCAGTGATTCATCAGTCCTATATAATACCCAGTGCTCATTACATCACTTGCACTCCTTAATGTCCATCACCTAGTTACCCCATCCTTTCACCCTTCGTCCGTCTGGCACCTATCTGTTTGCTTCCTATGATTAAAAGTGTCTTACATTTCTCTCCCTCTCTAGTTTCATCTTGTGGTTTTTTTGTTTTTTTTGTTGATTTGTTTGTTTGTTTTTCCCTTCTCCTCTCCTATGTTCCTGTATTTTGTTTCTTAAAGTCCACATATGACTGAGCTCATATACAATAATTGTCTCTCCCTTAATGACTTATTTCACATAGCATAATACCTTCTAGTTCTATCCACATCATTGTAAATGGCATGATTTCATTTTTTATGGCTGAATAGTATTCCATTTTATGTACATACCACATATTCCTTATCCATTCATCTGCTGATGGACATCTGGGCTCTTTCCATAGTTTGGCTATGTGGATATTGCTGCTATAAACATTGGGGTACAAGTGCCTTTTTAGATCACTATACTTGTATACTTGTATCTTTGGAGTAAATACCTAGTAGTGCAATTGGTGGATCCTAAGGTAGCTCTATTGTCAACTTTTTGAGGAACATCCATACTGTTTTCCAGAGTGGCTGCACCAGCTTGTATTCCCACCAAGAGTTAAGAGGGTTTCCCTTTCTCCATATCCCTATTAACATCTGTCCTTTCCTGACTTGTTAATTTTAGCCATTCTGACTGGTGTGAGGTTTTTCTCATTGTGGTTTTGACTTGTATTTCCCTGATGCTGAGTGATGTTGAGTATTTTTTCACATACCTTTTGGCCACCTGCATGTCTTTGAGAAATGTCTGTTCATGTCTTCTGCCCATTTCTTGATTGGATTATTTGTTCTTTGGGTGTTGAGTTTGATAAGTTTCTTATAGATTTAGGATACAAACCCTTTATAAGATAAGACATTTTCAAATATCTTCCCCCATTCTGCCAGTTATCTTTTGGTTTTCTCAGTGATTTCCTTTGTTGTGAAATAGATTTTTATCTTGATGAAGTCCACATAGTTTATTATTGCTTTTGTTCCCCTTGCCTTTGGAGACATGTCTAGCCAGATGTTGCTGTGCTGACAACACAGAGGTTGCTGCCGTTTTTTTCCTCTAGGATTTTGATGTATTCCTGTCTCACTTTATTAAGTCTTTGATCCACTTTGAGTCTCTTTTTATGTATGATGTAAGAAAATGGTCCAGTTTTGTTCTTCTGGAAATAGGCTGTCCAGTTTTCCCAACACCATCTGTTGAAGATACTGTGTCTTATTTCCATTGGATGTTTGTTCCTGCTTTGTTGAAGATTACTTCACCATAGAGTTGTGGGTCCATTTTTGGGTTCTCTATTCTGTTCCATGGATCTAAATGTCTGTTTTTGTGTCACACCATACTGTCTGATGATTACAGCTTTGTAATAGAATTTGAAGTCCAGAACTGTGACGCTACCAGCTTCGGTTTTCTTTTTCAACATTCCTTTGGTTATTTAGGGTCTTTTCTGGTTCCATAGAAATTTTAGAATTATTTGTTCCAACTCTGTGAAGAAGTTGATGGTATTTTGATAGGGATTGCCCTGAATGTATAGATTGTTCTGGGCATAGATATTTTAGCAATATTTGTTTTTCCAATCTATCGACAGGGAACATTTTTCCATTTCTTTGTCTTCCTCAGTTTCTTTCATGAGTATTCTATAGTTTTCTGAGTACAGATCCTTTGCCTCTTTCATTAGTTTTATTCCAAGGTATCTTATAGTTTTGGATGCAGTTGTATATGGGATACAATCCTTAATTTCTTTCTGCTGTCTAATTGTTAGTATATAAAAGTGTAACTAATTTCTGTGCACTGATTTTATAGCCTGCCATGTTACTAAATTCCTGTATGAGTTTTAGCAATTTTGGGGTGAAATCTTTTAGGTTTTCCACCTAGAGTATCATGTCCTCTGTGAAGAGTGAGAGTTTGACTTTTTTTTGCCAATTCATATGTCTTTTATTTCTTTTTGTTGTCTGATTGCTGAGGCTAGGATTTCTAGTACTATGTTGAACAACAGTGGTGAGAGTGAACATCCCTATCATTTTCCTAACCTTAGAAGAAAAGCTCTCACTCCTTCTCCATTGATAATGATATTCACCGTGGGCTCACTGTATATGGCTTTTATGATACTGAGGTGTGTTCCTTCTATCTCTACACAATGAAGAGTGTTAATCAAGAAGGAATACTGTACTTTGTCAAGTGCTTTTTCTGCATCTGTTGAGAGGATTATATGGTTCTTGTCCTTTCTTTCACTAATGTAGTATATCACATCGATTGATTTGCAGATATTGAACCACCATTGCAGCCCAGGAATAAATCCCAAATGGGCATGGGGAATAATTATTTTATGTAATGTTGGATCTTATTGGCTAGTATCTTGGTGAGAATTTTGCCATCCATATTCATCAGGAATGGTGGTCTGTAATTCTCCTTTTTGGTGGGGTCTTTGTCTGGCTTTGGCATCAAGGTGATGCCAGCCTCATAGAAAGAGTTTGGAAGTTTCCTTTCACTTCCATTTTTTGAAGCACTTTGAGAAGAATAGGTATTAATTCTTCTTTAGATGTTTGGTAGAATTCCTATGGGAAACGCCAAGCCCTGGATTCCTGCTTTTTGGGAGATTTTTAATTAGTGCTTCAATTTCCTTGCTGGCTCTGGGTCTGTTCAGGTTTTCTTTTTCTTTCTATTTCAGTTTTGGCAGTTTATACATCTCTGGGAATGCACCCATTTATTCCAAATTGCCTAATTTGTTGGCATACAGTTGCTCATAATATGTTCTTATAACTATATTTCTTCAGTGTTAGCTGTGATCTCTCCTCTTTCATTCATGCTTTTATCTATTTGGGCCCTTTCTCTTTTCTTTGTGATAAGTCTGGCCAGTCGTTTGTTGATTTTATTAATTCTTTCAAAGGACCAGCTCCTTGGTTCATTGATCTGTTCTACTGTTCTTTTGGTTTCTATTTCATTGATTTCTGCTCTGGTCTTTATTATTTCTCTTCTTTTGTTGGATTTAGGCTGTATTTGCTGTTCTTGCTCCAGCTTCTTTAGGTGTAAGGTTAGGTGTATTTGTGACCTTTCTTGTTTCTTGACAAAGGCTTGTATTACTCTATATGTCCCTGTTATATAACATCTCAAAGGATCATCTTTGCTGCATCTCAAGGGTTTGAACAGTTGTGTTTACATATTCCTTTGTTTCCATGAGTTTCTTTTTTTTTATTCTTCTTTAATTTCCTGGTTGACGCATTCATTTTTAAGAAGATGTACTGTAGTCTCCATGTATTAGAGTTCTTTCCAAATTTCCTCTTGTGATTGAGTTCAAGCTT
Source organism: Spilogale gracilis (assembly GCA_004023965.1). Taxonomy (NCBI): domain Eukaryota; kingdom Metazoa; phylum Chordata; class Mammalia; order Carnivora; family Mephitidae; genus Spilogale; species Spilogale gracilis. The sequence continues at coordinate 23,111 of PITA01016553.1, forward strand.
CAAAGCACCATGGCTTGAAAATATGCAGGGAATTATCCCAGTCTTTTGGTACTGGTTGAGACCTGATTTGTGGCCCAGTATGTGATGTAGTCTGGACAATCCACTATGTGCACTTGAGAAATATGTGTATTCTGTTGCTTCAGGATGGAATGTGCTGAATATATCTGTGACTTCCATCTGGTACATTGTGTCATTCAAAGCTCTGGTTTCCTTTTTGATCTAGAAACTGAAATAGTTTGTAATCACTAGATCAGTCATTCAAGAAATATTTAAAGGGTATCCGTTAAGCAAAGGAGAGACCAAAAGTAGCATAAACCAGAAAGGAATAGAGAATATATATAAATAGTGGCCTTACAGGTAATACAATGGCACTACATTTATACCTTTCAGTAGTTACTCTGAATGTAAATGAACTAAATTCCCTAATCAAAAGGCACAGGGTATCAGTAAAAAAGCAAGACCCATCAATATGCTGTCTGCAAGGGACTCATTGTAGACCCAAAAAACATCTCAGACTGAAAGTGAGGCTGTAAAATACAGTTGATCATGCTAATGGACATCAAAAGAATGCTGGGGTGTGCAAAACTTATATTAGACAAACTAGATTTTAAACCAAAGAATGTAATAATAGATGAGGAAGGACACTATATCATAATTAAAAGGTCTATCCAATAAGAAGATCTAACAATTGTAAATGTTTATGTCCTTATCTTGGGAGCAGCAAATTAGATAAACCAATTAATAACAAAATTTTAAAAATATATCAATAACAATACTAGCAGGGGACTTTAACACTTCACTCACAGCAATGGATAGATCATTTAAGACACATACCTTTTAAAGACAGGGAGAGGAGAAGCTAGGTTAGACTTACAGAGAGAGATGGGAGGCTGCTCTAGGAGCTAAGGAAGGGGTACAAGATGGATTCACTTTACGTTTCTTCCCAGACCAAGTCCTATCTTATGTAAACATATCTGGTAGTACTTCCATATGATTTCGATGCTTTCTGTTAACAACTGTGTATATATGGAATGTGAAGGTGAATTCTCTCTCCCCTTCTTCCCTTTGTTCTTAGTAAATAAGTCGAGAGAAAAAAGATCTAGTCTTTGTTTTAGTTATTTATTTATTTTTAGCCTTTGTTTTAAATGTTGTTTTAGGAATATCAGGAAATTCATGTGAACAAGATATAGTAAAATATTTCCATATTTAAGTGAAACAGGTATGGAAGTCAGAGGATAAGTAAAAGATTAAAAGAATTAAAAATTATTCTGAATCAGGTAAAGTCTGGAATGAGGTGCTACAGTCTCTTCCAATTCTGAGATTCAAAAGCTTTATCACATATATTTGTATGACATACAGATTTACAGAGTACTTTCACATGTATTCTCTGATTTTTACAACCTTAAGTCAAAACACATGAGTCATACAGATAAACTGAGGCTTCTTGTCATGGTTGGATTTGGATTAAGACAAAAGTTTCCTGACTCTCCATCCAATGTTTTTTAGCCTTTAAGTCATATAGATTACAATGCAAAAAAATAAGTCATAGCAACATATTGGAAAGCCTCTCTACTAAGATAGAGTTCTAAATGAGCAAATTTGTGCAAATTCATCGTAGCTCCTTTTATTCTGATATCTCACTAGCATACCAAAATGTGGTAGACATATGGTCCTTGCATTTAAGAATGTTCTGTTAAAGACAAAAATTATAAATTAGTTCCCTCTCCACTTATATTTGTTAGGCTCTTTCATCATGCAAGGAGCACTGTATGCTCTGGTTTCAGGCGGGGTTTATTTTTGGGTTACAAGGAGAACTAAGGAAGAACAAAACGTGTTTTCCTGAGGCGTTGAGGAAAATTCAGACATGTATGCTTACCAGAATCCACAAAAGCTGGAGAAGTTGGAGGGTATCTTATTTTTACTTAATGTACATAAATATCTTAGATTGGAGTGCTCCACAGTACTTATGTAGAGACTATATCTCTTAATATGAAATTTCTAATTTCTAACTTCATCTTCTCTAAAGTGAAAATTTTAATATTTGCAAACAAACATTGGTGCATAAGTCTTAAGATTTTGAGACTATTTCCACAGTCATTTATAATTTTCTTATCTACACTTAGTTTTAAAGAAAATTTCATTTAGAAACATAAAATTACTGTTCCTTAACGAGAGAACTGAACTTAGTTTTAAAAGAAAAACTTTATTTTCCACTCATATTTCTTTAAGTTATATAATATTTGAATAAATTATATAACTAAAAATAAAATAAAATAATTTAAAATAATTAATAAAATAAATAACATGAGGCAACAAAAAAACCTGACTCTTCATATCTCTACAACACAACTGATAGGAACAGAAATACCAGTGTGGCTTGGAGAAGAAAACAATCTTCTGGCCATGAGTGTTTGCTGTGCCATGAACATCAGTCACTAGGATTTACAGAGAGAAAATAAAGAATCTATTCATGTAACAAGTGACCAAAGTGGTTTTTCTGCACATGTAGTCAACCTGCTTCAAAATTTCTTTTAGGTTATAACAGGTAAGCTTTAAAAAGATGTAAAATGGAGAGTAAATTTCCTTGGTGAATTTTAAATAAAGATATTTTCAGTTAGAAAAATATCAAAGAACATAGAATTAAAACTGGCTAGTATAGATAAATAAGTAAGAAGAAACAAAAATAGGTACTTCCTCAGAATGTACACAAAAATTAAGTATGAGTGAGTGAAGTAGAGGTAGACTTCTGTTTGCTAATAATACAGGGAACAGAGAATACGAAAGAGTCTCTTATAACAGACATTCCTTAAATTCATAGGAAACCAGAAAATGACAGGAAACAAAGAGAGAGAGAGAGAGAGAGAGAGAGAGAGAGAGAGAGAGAGAATTAAGTGGCAAGCACATGAGCTGAGGCATGTCTGCTCTTGGGGATGTGCTAATCATGGGTTTTAACACAGACTGAACCAGGAGTAAAAACTGTGGGATTCAGAAAAGCAAGGATTCAGAACTGAGACCACAAGTACAACATTGGGACTAACTGGCCTGCACTCAATTAAAAGGTTAAAAGGAAAAAAGAAAGGAAAAGTGCACTGACACAGGAGACTATAAGGATGTTTACTTTAGCCTGAATTTTGAGTGGCTTAAAAAAAAAATTCTCAGTTGGGCCAAACATTGTCTGGTTTGGAATAGAAATTGCCATAAAAATTGCTCTTGTAACAGTAATACTTTTGAGAGTCATGGAATAAGAAAACACAAAAATTCCTTGATAGGACATGCTTTCAACCTAGGCTGCACAGGATTCTGATAAGAATGAAAATCAGTTTACAATGCAATTGTAAAATAAAAGGAAATAATCCTCCATGAATGAGATAACATACATAACAAAAGGTTTTGAATTTCAATAATGGCAGAAAATAGAAAGATCTGATAGAGATTCTGAAATAAGTATAATTAAGATGACTAAAGAGAAAAAATAACATAAGAGTCAAAGCTACAACAGAAGGACACCAAAGTATTAAAAAAAAAAAATAAAGATGAAATCAGAGAGGGAGACAAACCAGAAGAGACTGTTAACCATAGGAAACAAACTGAGGGTTTCTGGAGGGGGATGATGGGGTAACTGGGTGCTGGGCATTAAGGAGGGCACTTGATGTAATGAGCACTAGGTGTTACATGGAGCTGATGAATAACTGAATTCTACCTCTGAAACTAATAATACACTATATGCTAATTAATTGAATTTAAGTAAAATTTAAAAAATAAAGAGCTTATGTTATTTAAAAAAGATGTACTGTTATAATGAGATAGATAGATGGAAAAACGTGTATACACCAAAATTAGTAAAATGTTTATAGTAGAATATATATAGTAGGTATACAGGTATTCACTGTCAAATTATTTCAATTCTTACATGTTTGTAAATTTTCATAATAAAGTATTAGGAGAAATACACTGTGAACAAAGGATAACTACATATAAAAAGAATCAGCTAGAGAAAACTATAAATGCTGGGCAAATATTTATAAAATAATTTGTAGTCATTAACCATAAACAAATGACCTCAATACCAAAGGATCACAAAAAAACTGGAAAAAGCAAATGGGAACAAATAAAAATCATCTCACCATCAAAATGCATCTGAGGTTTAAGTGTAAAATAGAGTAGTGGCAGTGGTACTCAGTGTGGTCCCTTGACTAGCAGCATCAGCCTCACCTAGAAACTTACTACTAAAGCAAATTTTAGGGCTTCTCCACAGAGTACTAGAGCAGAAACTTTGGATTAGGGTCAGCATTCTCTTCTAAAAAGCTCTCCAAGATGATTCAAATGCTTTCCTGATCATCACAAAATCACTGGTTATAAGGAAATAGAGTTTCTGATAAAAGATAGCTAAGAACAAATTAGTGATAAAAATTAACAATAACATCATTATAGAATTCCCTTTCAAGTCCAAAATGAAAAGTATAACCACTTCTGTTCAATAAATTTACAAGCAATTTTACTACCTACATTTAAAAATTATGAGTTTTATTGTCAAATCATTAAAGCTGATGAGAAAGCTCAGCAAAACCATGGTAGATGTAGGATTAGTGAACAAAATTATATAAAACTTAAACGTATTTTTTACAATGCAGAAACACTTATAAAATATAATTTTTAAAAGATACAATAAACATAAGATGCCTATAATCAAGACAATGAAAGATGCACAAAAACTTTGTAAAGAAAATATGATCTTACCACAAATCATAGAGATAGCTATGAGGAATATCTTACTGGACAAGATTCAATATCACAACAATGCAGTACTCCCAATGTGTTGTGTGTACATTTTAAAATTTATTCAAAGAAAAATATTTTTAAAAATTAGAGAATATCTTCATGACTTGCAATAGTGAAGGATTATGTTCCAAGACACATAAAAGCCAAAACATGAAGGAAAGAGTAGATACATTTGAGTACCAAGTTTAGTTCTTTTATTTGACAAAAGACACTACAAATGAAGTGAAATGCGGGACTATGGATTAAGATGAAGTATTGTTAATACCTAGAACGAACAATGAGTACCTAAAATACACAAATAGCTCTTATAAATCAATAAAAGACAAAGTTAAGAATGGATGGAGGTTATGAACAGCTATTTCACAGAAGCGTAAACCTGAATGATCGAAAATATGTGAATAAGAAAATGAGACATGTTTTCATAAGCTTCCTGTCCTTGAAGTTGACTATTGATAATGTACAGAGGGCAATAAATGGGTATTTTCAATCTTCTGCTTTAACTCCTGTTGCTTTGTGTTAATAATTTGTAGATATTTTTGCAAAGGATATGACCAAGGTACTGTTTATTCATCCAGTTTTGATTTGAAGGCTTAATTGGGATGAATATATACTCAAGTTGCTTTTACTTTTCAGTTAGACCTGAGAAGCCCATTTATTTATTGACTTAACAAGTTAATTTCTGTAGAACTGATTGAAATGAGAGTGTTTTTCTTCTCACCAGCTAAGAGTGGGGAAAGTCAGGAAAGTTTTTGTTTTGTTTTGTTTAATGTCTCCTTGTGTACCTCACAATTAAGAGTCATTACCCGAGGGCATTAAAAACTTCAGGAACAAGGGAAAAAAGTGCAAAAATTTATACTTGGAGAAGCCATGAAAACACTGGAGCTGGAAACATTCTAAATTAGAAGATTAGGTTATACCTATAAGATTTCAATGGTAGCCAGGGTCAAATTTGAAAATTAAGTAGAGATTGATAACAGCTAAGAATTAGGACAGTAACTCACTGAAACATTGTTATCACAAACTGACTTTTTAAGACTAATTTACCTCCTATTAAATATGGCAATTTAATTTTAATAATTATACTTTAAAAATCATCATTGAATGGAAAGTTGTCCACATTTCTATGTTAAAAAATGGCTAGTGAGTTCCTTTGGAATCAGATTATATGGATTCATATGCTGATCTGTTGTATGCCTTTGAGCAAATTTCATGCTTCTCTGCCTCAGGTCCCTTATCTGTAAGATGAAATGGTTAATACTACCTATCTCATAAGATCATTATAAGGATTGGAAGAGATAATACCAGTAAATGCACAGCATATGAAAAACACTAAACACTGAATAAAATTTAGTTATACTATAGGGATCATACCACATCTAAGGAAAGCCTGTCTGGATCTCAAAGCATATAACTAATGTACTATAGCTCACTTACTGCCAATTTTTGTACCTGGAAAATACTAATTGCTCTCTTTAACTGGTCTCTTTTTAAGGGCTGAAATTAAAAACTAAACGTTAAGAAAAAAAACCTAAATGTTAACTAAATGTTCATATGTCAATGAAGATGATGTTTTGAACCCTGAGCACTTGTGTATTTCTGAAGGAATACACAGTTTAGATTTGACCATTTATAATACACACACACACACACACACACACACACACTCACACACACTACAGATAATGTAGGTCAGCCAAAACCTGGATACATATAATTTGCATTCTTGAATACCATGAAACAAAATCATTGCTATGCTGAAATTGACATTCCATATATTCTCTGCTGATAACCATTATCTTACACCACACACCAAGACAAACTCGAAATGGATGAAAGACCTCAACGCGAGGCAGGAATCCATCAAAGTCCTGGAAGAGAACATAGGCAGTGACGTCTTTGACATCGGTCACAGCAACTTCTTTCAAGACACGTCTCCAAAGGCAAAGGAGACAAAAGTGAAAATGAACTTTTTGGACTTCATCAAAATAAAAAGCTTCTACACAGCAAAGGAAACAGTCAACAAAACAAAGAGACAACCCACGGAATGGGAGAGGATATTTGCAAATGACACCACAGACAAAGGGCTGATATCCAAGATCTATAAAGAACTACTCAAACTCAACATCCAAAAAGAAGTTGAACACATCTAAAAATGGGCAGGAGACATGAAGAGGCACTTCTCCATAGAGACATAAAAATGGCTAACAGACACATGAAAAAATGTTCAACATCACTAGCTGTCAGGGAAATTCAAATCAAAACCACACTGAGATACCACCTTACACCAGTCAGAATGGCCAAAATTAACAAGACAGGAAACAACAAGTGTTAGAGAGGCTCCGGGGAAAGGGAAACCCTCTTACACTATTGGTGGGAATGCAAGTTGGTGCAGCTGCTTTGGAAAACAATGTGAAGATCCCTTAAAAAATTAAAAATAGAGCTACCCTATGACCTTGCAATTGCACTACTGGGTGTTTACCCCAAAGATACAGACATAGTGAATAGAAGGGCCATATGTACCCCAATGTTCATTGCAGCAATGGCCACAATCGCCAAACTGTGGAAAGAGCCAAGGTGCCCTTCAACAGATAAATGGATAAAGATGTGGTACATATATACAATGGAATATTATGCCTCCATCAGAACAGATAAATATCCAACTTTTGTAGCAACTTGGTCTGGATTGGAAGAGATTATGCTGAGTGAAATAAGTCAAGTAGAGAAAGTCATGTATCACATGGTTTCACTTACTTGTGGTGCATAAGGGGTAATATAGAAGACAGTAGGAGAAGGAAAGGAAATGGGAAGTAGGGTAATTCAGGGAGGGAAACGAAATATGAGAGACTTTGGACTCAGAAACAACCTGAAGGTCTTGGAGGAGAGAGGGTGGGGGGATGGGAGAGCCTGGTGGTGGGTACTGAGGGCACATATTGCATGGAGCACTGGGTGTGGGGAATAAACAATGAATCTTGAAACGCTGAAAAAATAAAATATTGTATATCAAAAAAGAAGAAGTAAAATATTCTTCACCGTAATTAAAGCATGATTAGAACTACAAAATATGAAGCATGCATTTTAAAACCATTTTGAGCCCAAACCATTAAAACCAAACTTTTTAATTTGCAAACAAGGGAACCTAGTATCACAGGTATTACATAGGGCTTGAACATAGATCTGTTAAGTCTCTGTCCAATATTTTTCCCAACCTGAACTTCAGTGATGACTTTTCCAGTTTGTGATGACTTAAATATGACTGTTGTTAAGGAAAAGTATGTACTGAGCATAAGCTTTGTGCCCAACACTCAACTATACACCACAGAGAGCTGTTCAGTGTTTATGTATAACAGTGTTAATAAAGACAGCCAGAGATTGTTTTTGCAAAACATGACTGAATAAAAAGTAATCTATGATATTTTTACTTTCCAGTAGCGTGTTGTGGTTAAAAGTGAAGGATCTTAATTTAAGCTGGTATGGTTCCAATATAGTTTCTACTAACTCCTAACTGTGAAACTTTAGTTATTATTTAACCTCCCTAAACCTCAATTTTCTCATCTTGTAGAGCATGATTTGTGGACCTTGGGGGGCACTACGCTAAATAAAGTAAATCAGACAAAGACAAATACAATATGATCGCAGTTATATGTGGAATCTAAAAAACAAAACAAATCTGAACTCAATGATACAGAGAACTGATCAGTGAGGTGGAGGTGGGTAGTGGGCAAAATGGATAAAAGGGGTCCAAAGGTACAAACTTCCAGTTAGAAAATAAGTCCTGGGCTGGGGCGCCTGGGTGGCTCAGTTGATTAAGCGACAGCCTTCGGCTCAGGTCATGATCCCGGAGACCCGGGATCGAGTCCCACATCGGGCTCCCTGCTCGGCGGGAAGCCTGCTTCTCCCTCTCTCACTCCCCCTGCTTGTGTTCCCTCTCTGGCTGTGTTTCTCTCTGTCAAATAAATAAAATTAAAAAAAAAAAAAAGAAAAGAAAATAAGTCCTGGGATGTAATGTGCTGCATGGCAACTATAGTTAATAATAATGTGCTGCATATTTGAAAGTTGCTAAGAGAGTAGATCTGAAAAAGTCTCATCACAAGAAAATAATTTTTAATTATGTGTGGTGATTGATGTAACTACATTATGATGTTATCATGGTGATCACTTCACAGTGTATACAAATAGTGAATCATGTTGCACACCTAAAACTAATATATGTCAATTCTGTCCCAATAAAACAGTGTTTATGCCTTCCTCAAAGAATTATTGTGAAAATAAAATGGTATAACTAGGCAAAAAAAAAAAAAAAAAAAAAAAAAAAAAAAAAAAAAAAAAAAAAAAAAAAAAAAAAACCACAAAAAACCAAAAACTTGTGGGCCAGAACTTAGTGTATAGAGTAAGTAGTCCAAAACATGAAATCACTTTCATTATTATTTTCATTCAAAATATTACTAAGTTTCAGCTGTCCTTCTTGGAATGGAAAGAACTCCAGAGTTCCTTGCTTCTTGTCTATTTAGTTCATAATCACAAATTCTTTGGTTTATCTCTGTTTTGTTTATAAACTTAGCCAGGAATATGTTGGAGAGTTATTGTTAGATTCCAAAAGGCTCATCTATGTAGAATGCCTAGCAAATTGTCCAGTGTTGATGAAACTTAGACCCGTATCTTGCCTTTCTCCATCACAGAGAGTAGCTATAGATATCTCTGTTGATGGACAAAGCTAGAATATTTTACTCAAATAAAGTGCCCAAAACAGATGCCTAAATTTCTCTTAGATATGGTGAAAATGAAAGACAAGTCAAAGTAGCAAATTATAGTGACTACTGAAAAGTGGGATGTTGGAGATGAAGTGAAAAGAGATTTTTAAGAGTCCTCTGGTTCTTTTTATCAAACCAGAAAAAAAATCAGTGATCCCAGAAATGAAAATTTTGCTAAAATGGTAACTGTGTTGTTGAAGAAGGTAAAGAATTCAGTTTAGATAAAGATATAAAGTAAGACAAGTAGATCATTTAAAATCTAATATCTTGTTATTCTCTAAGAAACATGTCAGATGAAGCTGCCAGATAAGCTAAACAAGACACCAAAATTCTGTAATAACTAACAAAGAGTGATCAGTAGATGTTCCCTAAAACAACAAACACTATGGCACAAATTTAATATTATGTATTATATGTGCATTCTGAAGGGCAAGAACATGAAAGGACTAGGGGCAAAAAGACCCAGAAGAACGTAGCAGGATAACAGAAAGCAAACTCATCTTCATAATTTCACCAAGAGCTTTTTCAAGGAATTCATTTCTAATGCAACTGAACCCTAGTACAAAATTCAAAACCAATGTTATTATAGGATTCTCCCTATACTAAGCATATTGGAAGCCATATATTATAGGTTGAATTATGTCTGCCCAAAATTCATATGTTAAAGTCTTAACCCCCAGTACCACATAACATGACCTTATTTAGATTTTTTTTTTTTTAATATTTTATTTATTTGATAGAGAGAAACACAGCCAGAGAGGGAACACAAGCAGGGGGAGTGAGAGAGGGAGAAGCAGGCTTTCCGCCGAGCAGGAAGCCCGATGTGTGGCTTGATCCCGGGTCTCCGGGATCATGACCTGAGCCGAAGGCAGTCGCTTAACCAACTGAGCCACCCAGGTGCCCCAGATTTAAGGTTGTTGAGGGCACCTAAGTGGCTCAATCTGTTAAGCATCTGACTTTTATTTTGACTCAGGTCATGCTCTCCAGGACATGAGATCCAGCATCCCCCACCGGGCTCCATGCTTAGCTCAGAATCTCCTGGAGACTGTCTCCCTCCTCTTCTCCCTCCTCCTCTGTTCTTCCCCCTGTGCACTCTCTCTTGATCTCTAAAATAAGTAAATCTTTAAAAAATGAAAAAAGACATAGGGTTGTTGCAGATGTAATTAAGTAAGGTGATGTCCTACTAGAGTGGGGTTCTCCCTAATCCAGTATGACTTGTGTCTTTATAAAAGGGGAAATTTAGACACTGATACAGATATATAGAGAATGTCCTGTGGAGATGAAGGTAGACATCAAGGTGATAATTCTATAAGCGAAGAAATCTCAGATTTCTAGCACATCTCTAGAAGCTAGAACACATTGCCTCTCATAGCCCTCAGAAGGACCCAGTCTTGCTGACACCTTGGTCTCAGACTTCTAACCCCTAGGATTGTGAGACAATAAATTTCTGTTGTTTATGCCACCTAGTTTGTGTTGTACTGTCACAACAGCCCTTGTAATCTGATGGATATTTTACTTTATCTGGCAGTATCCCAATGCTGACTAGCATTGCTACTTGCTACAGAGAACTTAGTATCTTCTTAAAAAGAATGAGTTATTTGATGTAACTAGAGGAATACAAAGACTACTTAAGAACAATTAGTTTTCTGTGTTTAAGGAGCCCTAATAAAACTGGGAAGCAAGTGAGGTATGCAGGAATTGTTTATACCCATGAGCATGGCTTAAAAGAATGGTGGCTTAAAATAGGAGGAATCCAAAGATATCACACTGATTAATTTCATACAAGTAAAAAATACTGTCAGCTTATATATCATAATAAAAGTTAATACATTTAATAATTTTGCAAAGAGTACACAGTTAAGGAGGAATTGAATATTTTGTTCTATTCTGGGGACTAAATAGCCTATAAGATGCACATTCTACAAGCCTGGCCAACCCTTGTCTCTGTATGCATTTCATAGCCTCAGCTTACAGAGCAAATGGATTATCTTCCAGTCACTTCTATTCAGGGTTATTATGTTTCTGTATAAAAACTTAGACATACTGATAGGCACCATGAAAATATACAAATGAATATAGTCAATAAACCAGTGCCAAACCCATGCTTGGCCTTACTTTGTGACTCAGTGTTTTTTCAAAGTCCTCTAAGAGCGAGTTAATTCTTTGGGGATAAGCCAGAGCATATTTTTAAGCCCTGTGAGCCAAGATCTCTGCAGTTCAGCTACTAACTGACAATGGTTGGCAGTCCTGAATTTGTTTGATCCAAGTGTGCAAGGTCCCCACTTTCAATATAATGGCTGGCTCATTTTTATGGTACAGAGCTAGCACTCATTCCACTGAAATTAATAGGTTATACTCCTCTTATTGTGGAGGGGAGAAGCAAAACCAACAACCAGAGTCCACTGAACTTTTCAACTGTTCCTAATTTATTTTTCCGGTGACTCTAGTCTAAATTACTCAATTTGCAGGTAATAAGTTTTGATTCATAAGGAGCACTCTAGAATTTTATTAACCTCTTTTCTCTAATTGATCTCTGTCACAAGTCTGCATTTCAATTGGATTGTGGGGGATTAATTGATAGCTTCACAGGTACAGACATCAAAAGGAGAAAAGGAAACTGCATCTAGGATGGCTGTTTAGGCTAGAATATAATCGGGTTAGCAGTTCTATCTCTTGTAAAATCTAATCCTGTTTTAAATGAAACCGACAAGTTTTCAGGAATAATGAACCTGTCCTAGCATCTTTTCTCCCGTGTGCTAATCAAGAAAAACATTAATTTTGGTTAGGACATTGCACTTGCAGCTCTTGCAGGAGTTTAGGCCTATTTCTGCTTCATTTTTAGATTTCTCTATTTTCAGATGTCTGAAAATTCATAGAAAAAACTTTTCACTCTGTAGGTAGGAATTAAGACTTAAAATACATGTGAATGAACTAGGCTACTCAATAAATATTAAATGGATGAATGATGTCTCTAAGGGAAATACTTCCACATAAATGACTCAGAACTCATTGGTTAAAAACTGGTTTTATGGAATTTGAGTTCAAATGTAACCATTTGAATATTTCTTCCTAAAAAAATCTGACAACACATATTGTCACTATTTTTTAAGGTTGGTGAGTGGCTCCTTACACATGTTGGAACAGGATATAACAGTATGGCATCCTCCAAACAGGGAAGCATCCAGCTATAGTGGAAACAGAACACATGGAAATATAGTTCAGAAATTCACCTGACAACTAGCAGAAGAGCAGCAGAGTCACAGAGTCCAGAAAGAAGAACTTCTATTTCCAATATTAACAATATTTGAGTTGAATTACCCTCTACCACATTTAAATAAGACATTTCCTCATTTAATGGGTTTGAATAGAGGAACAATAGTAAACCTAGAAGAAAGAATATATTTGAAAATTATTCTGGCCTCTATTTCTTATAAAAACATAATTCCTTTTCCTTAAAACACCTTATATAACAATACTCAAAAATGTTTGCGGCATTTCTTTTTTGTTTGATTTTGCTACACACAATCTTTTTTTAAACTGACTTGGTCTTGCCTAAAATTCTAGAAGCCAGACCCTGCCTAAAATGAAGAGTTTAAATCTCAGCAGGACTCTCTCTCTCCTGAGAGAAAAAATATTCCTCGTCATTTTTGTCTCAGGTTGTGGGGAAGTAGCCAGGAATTTTCAGAGGTAGACTCCTTTGGTCAGCATGCTAAATTTCTGGAATCAAAATATGCCTTCACTGGACTAGGTTGCAAAAGTGATATTTGTTCAATTTCCACATTGGGGGGTTAGTGGGTGCCCCCAAATAGGAAATATGACTGTCTGTCTAAGAGGAGTGGGAATGTCTGCCACGATTTCCTTTCTAGAGTATTCCTCTCACTGGGCTGGTGCATCTGGAATTCCTCAGCTTCCTTATGAAAATGTTGATGTTTATTCAGATTTTCTGAATCTTGACAATGATGGTCAAATGGCTGTGGCGACCTACGCCCCTGGATGAGAGGCTGGCAGTCTTCAGGACCACTTATTCTAGTTGTCTGTCACATATCACTAGAGATTTAAAAACACACTGATCAAAGTCAAGTCCAGATAGACAATGTGTAAATGTTTAGTCTGAGGTATTTTTTTATCTGCTTCTCTTTCTTTGACAACTTAAACTCACCCTCCTGGTTCTGTTGATCTAGCTTCATCCAGAACAAAATGAAGCATAGACTATTTTTCTTATTCCGGCACTACAAAAAGACTGCTTTCTGATACGAATGTGAAGGAACTTTGTGAGATACCTAAGATAGCTTAAATTGATAGAATAATTGTACCTTTTAGTAAGATACGCAATTCATTCCAATTACATTGTCTAAGACATGACTATGATTAAATATGCATCACATTTACACATTTTATTGTTATATCCCAGGGCACACAAACTCCATGCTTCTCCCCATGGCCCCCTGAACAACATGGGAGGACACCTGTGTCATAAAGGGTAAATGGAGAAAGAAATATCTGCTCTCGATTTGAGGATTTTCATGACTTCTCCCACTGTACACAGAGTAAGTTTCTCCCTAAACTATAGTTTATTCCATAATTAGACACAGTTTTAATGTCTAAAAACTAGCTAGTATTTGTCTATCTCTGCCTTTAAAACTATATCAGAATTGGAAAATATAAAAATGTGGACATTTTTGATACAGTACTTGAACATGACCTTCTAAGAGCATCAGACCAGCCAGACAGATTAGTTCAGTTTTTTAAGGCAAGGGTAAAGGACAATCCTAAAAAGGGAAATGTCCTGTAGGGATGATTTTGTAATTCAGGGGTTATCTGAGGAGCCAAAGACTTAAATGTAGCACTTGAACTTAACCAACCTTTAGGCATTCCACAATTCTATTCTAACTACATCGATGTCTTAGACTTAAAAGATGAGGCATAAAAACTGTTTGCTAATAGACAGACATTTCTAACTTATAATATCAACACATCAAGGAAGAAAATGACTGGAAACTCTTAGAATTGCTTATATTGGCTAGCAGCCAAAACAAAATAATCATTTTTATGGCGTAAACCTTTGAGGATCTAAGCAGACTGATTTTCAGATAGGATCCATGTATATACTCAACATCTGGAAAACTTCTAATAATCTTCAAAATCTCAGTTCAATTTTTAACGGTGGACTAACCACAGTTATTGAAATGCTTGGACTGCACTTCCACACAGGATGTTTTGGGTGAAATAAGGCTGACATCGTTGGGACTGTACTTTAGGCCTGGTAGTATCTTCTCTTAGCTAGTAGGTGTTAAAGCTAACAGAATCAAGGGGTAATGATCAGTAGGACATTGAAAAATGAGGTCGGCGTACCTCCACTATTCTCATTGATGTGCTTGGTGAAATGCGCAGTCCATGGACACATACATTTCTTTCCATGTTTCATTTCCCACTATGTAACTTGGTAAGAAAAAGTTTGGTGTGTGAATACATGTGTTGACAAGATTTTATTCATTTTTAAAATAAAGCTAGGGAGCCTCTGGGTGGCTCAGTCAGTTAAGTGTCTGCCTTTGACTCAGGTTATGATCCTGGGCTCCTTGCTCAGCAAGGAGTCTGCTTCTTCCTCTCTCTCTGCCCTTCTCTCTAGCTCAATGCTTTCTGCCTCTCTCTTTCCCAAATAAATAAATAAAATCTTTTTAAAAAATGCCAACATAACTTATTCAACTAATTTAAGAAAGAAAAAAAAACTATCAGTTGAGGTTTTTTTCTGTTTATATTTCTATATTTTTATATATTTCTATATAAATTATAATATGTTGTATATTAAATTATATATATATAAATTATATTGAGAGATAGAGATTTTTAAGGAATTTTTTCACATTACAATGGACACTGGAAAGTCTAAAATCTACAGGGCAGATGGCCCTTGGAAATTCCAGCAAAAGTTGATGTTGCAATCTTAAGTGCAAAGATAATTTGGAAGTAGAATTTCTTTGTCTTCCAGGGACTTCAGTCTTTACTCTTGAAGCCTTCAACTGATTGGATGAGGCCCACCCATGCTAATAATATATTCAAAGTGTACTTACTGATTTTAATGTTAATCACATCTAAAATATACCTTTGCAGCATCTAAACTAACATTTGGCCAAACAACTGAGTACCACAGTCCAGCCAAATATACACATCTTACATATAAAATTAACCATAACACTATCTTACATATATTCTAATTTTTATCACTTAAAAATGCTCATAGGAGTGTGTGGTAAACTATAAACTTACAAAGAATGAGATATAGGTTTGTTATAAATTGCTTCTGTTTCATACTTCTAGTTGTCACTTAGCTTCCAGACTTTGCCTAGGAAAGATGGTGTTTGGAAGTTGTCATACAGAAGCCTATAGATGTGCAAAAACAGGGCAAAGCTAAGTGAAATCTAAATCAACATCATAAATAAGTTTTATAATAATATAGTAAGGAAATAAATAATTCAAATTTCCATTACAACTAAATACAGTGTGAATATGATACTGGCAGCAAAAGCCCAATCATAGGTTTTAGGTAGATTTGTCAGACATTGACTTAGGGAAATTTCTAGAGATACTAATCATCTCTGTAAAGGCTGACATTCTCTGGTTGACAAAATCTGCCAGTTTAACTCTGAAACTTCATGACAGGCAAACACTGCAACTGGATGGCAGTTTGTCAGTCCCTTAACAGAGTATCTCCTGAGTCACAGAGCCTATAGGAGATTTCTAACCAGAAAGAAATTCATGTTATGCTCTTGTTCATACACTCCAATTCTAAAAGATGATATAAATGTAAAACTTCTTTGTAATCTTTGTCAATGTCTCATCCTTAATTTATTTGTTATCTACTTTGAATCTACTTTGAATGATCAACTGCAGTTTACCTAGGCTTTGGCTTTCCTTTGTGATTTACACTTACTCTTTACTTTCATCCCCATTCTCTTGGTCATTTCTCCCCAGCTCACCCCTTTCCTAGGATTTTGGCTTAACCTTCATCAAGGTGCATCATTAGGATGGGTCTTCCCTTGCTAATCATTTACACTTCTTATACATGCCATCATGCCAAAAATATCTGTCTCCTTACCTTTTCATTAAATATATCTATTCTCACCCCATGTGGGAAACAGAAGATGAAACACTGCCCTTTCATAGGAAAGGTAAATTCTGTTTTCAAGGGGTCTGAAGATGTACAGTATATGAAGCCAAATCTGTTGCTGTTGATTTTATTGATTTTTACATCTTAATTATTGTAGTCTGTAACAAGACCAAGGGTTTTTCAATGTTCAAAACAAGATTTAATTAATTAATTAGCTAATTAATTAATTTATCTCCTGTGTTATTTTCCTACTTTAAATGTGAAGGGGAAAAAAGAGCAATTGCCTTAGCTTTAGCAATCTGAAAGCCATTCTTTATTTTTTCCATGACTGGTCAGCAATAAACAATTGGGATACCTGAAAACTACTGAGTTAAAAAAAAATAAAAGGAGATTCTTTTGGCTTTCTTTCAGAAATGTTTTATTTTATACCTGATAAATTTTGGTATGCTATGATCAGTCATTGATGACTAAGAGTCTTTGGTCTGGAAAAGTAATGCAATAAAAAATAGTTGAGTCTTACTCTATTCTCAATTTCACAAAGTTCACCTCATTAAGAAAGAAGTAAGGATTTCTAAAAAAACAAAAAACCGAAAGGATAAAAATGTAAAATTTCACGGCGCCTGGGTGGCTCAGTTGGTTAAGCCACTGCCTTCGGCTCAGGTCATGATCCCGGAGAGCCGGGATTGAGTCCCACATCAGGCTCCCTGCTCGGCGGGAAGCCTGCTTCTCCCTCTCTCACTCCCCCTGCTTGTGTTCCCTCTCTGGCTGTGTTTCTCTCTGTCAAATAAATAAAATCTTTAAAAATAAGTAAAATTTCTCTATAATTAGGATGAGCATGTTTCTGCTACCTTTTTAAAGAGTTTTATTTATTTATTTTATAAGGGGTGGGGAGAGAAGCAGAGAGAGACTCCCAAGGCAGATTCTGACCACAGTTTACCTCAGGCCTTGATCTTACAACCCTGAGACCATGACCGGACCAAAATCAAGAGTCAGGCACTTAACTGACTGAGCCATCCAGGTTCCCATACTATTTATTTTTACTCTGCCAAAGCATTTGCCTTCCTGTTGCTACCCCTATGATGACTATTACAAATTGACTTCTAGGAGGATAAACATCCTGCTTCTTTGATACTTTAGTGTTATCGCCTCAAACTTTTTTGATCATGTACCCCATCAATAAAATTATTGACCATATACCCACTATATATATATAGTATATATATATGTATATATATACATATATATGTTATACAACTTTAGCATTTTTATAATATATATTATAAAACTATATACAAATAATTTAAAGTGAGAAAAAATATTTAAAAGTTCTAAAATTTCTTCCTGTACCCTAGTGAATCATTTTGCACTTTTATGCACAGTATCGCATACCCTCTACTTCACAGATCATTATTTTAGCAGACTCTTTCACTGGCCCTTTGTTCTCAAGAAATTTCCCTTTAAAAGTCTGTCACTTCATTCTCACCTGAAGAGCCAGGTTGCCTCCATTTCATTCTCCCAACTACCACAATACTTAGACTATACCCTTAGCAAGGCCAATCCCTTATTTGTTCACTGAATGGATGGACAAATTTCAGACTGCATCCTTAACCTTTATGTCTTTACATTACTAACCAAAATCTCCTCATAATGCTTTCCTCCCTAATTTCTGCTTCCATCTGGTATCAATGGTTGTCAAGAACCTAAAACTCGGGGGTGCCTGGGTGGCTCAGTTGGTTAAGCAACTGCCTTTGGCTCAGGTCATAATCCCGGAGACCCAGGATCAAGTCCCAATTCAAGCTCCCTGCTCGGCAGGAAGCCTGCTTCTCCCTCTCTCACTCTCCCTGCTTGTGTTCCCTCTCTTGCTGTGTTTCTCTCTGTCAAATAAATAAAATTAAAAAAAAAAAAAAAGAACCTAAACCTCTCAAGGTAGCCTCAAGACCAGAATGCACAAGGGAGTACCCCTATAGGCCTCTGAGAAACTGGAAACAGAAAATGACAACCTGCAACCTAAGTTTCTTGTTGATAGACATAAAACAGGTGTGAGGTGATATTTCATTGTAGTTTTAATTTTCATCTCCCTAATGATTAGTGCTGCTGAACATCTTTTCAGGTACATGTTTGCCATTTGTATTCCTATTTTGTTTTTTTTTAAATTTTATTTAAATTTTAGTTACCTTGACCTATAGCGCAATATTGGTTTCAGAAGTAGAATTCAAAGATTCATCACTTACATACAATACCCAGTGCTCATCACAAATGCCTCTTTAATACTCACCACCCATCTAGCCCATCCCCTTCCTCCATCAACCCTGAGTTTGTTCTCTGCCTTTAAGAGTCTCTCATAATTTATTTCCCTCTCTCCTTTTTTTTCCTTCTCATATGTTCTTCTGTTTTGTTTTTTAAATTCCACATTTGAATGAAATCATATGGTATTAGTCATTGAAAAACTTATTTTGCTTAGCATAATACATTCTAGCTCCATCCACATCATTGCAAATGGCAAGGCTTCATTGTTTTTGATGGCTGAGTAATATTCCATTGTATATGTATCACATTGTCTTTATCCATTCATCAGTTGATGGATGTTTGGACACTCTATAGTTTGACTTTGTTGATAATGCTGGTATAAACATCAGGAGGCATGTACCCTTTCAAATTTGTATTTTTGTATCCTTTGGGTAAATGCCTAATAATGCAAATGTTGGGTCATTGGGTAGCTCTTCTTAGTTTTTTTCAGGAAACTCCATACTCCTCTCCAGAGTTGCAGCACAAGTTTGCATTCCCAAAACACTATAAGAGGGTTCCACTTCTTCCAAATCCTCATCAAAACCTATTGTTTCTTGTGTTGTTAATCTTAGTCATTCTGATAGGTGTAAGGTGGTATTGTATGGTTTTGATATATATTTCCCTGACAATGAGAGATGTTGAGCGTCTTTTTATGTGATTATTAACCACCTGGATTTCTTCCTTGGAAATGTCTCTTTGTGCCTTGTGCCCATTTCTTAACTGGGCTATTTGTTTTCTGGGTGTTGAGTTTGATAAATTCTTTATAGATTTTGGCTATTAACCCTTTATCAGATAATTTGTAAACATCTTTTCCTGTATGTCTACTTTGGAAAAATGTCTTTCTAATTCATCTGTCCATTTTTAAGTTGGATTGTTTATTTTTCTGTTACCTAGTTGTATGATATTTTATATAATTTGGATATCAACCCCTTATAGGATGTATGGATTGCAAATATTTTCTACCATTCTGTGGGCTGCCTTTTGCTGATTTTTTTTTAATTTATTTTTTGGCTGTGAAGATGCATTTAAGTTTGCAGTCTCACTGGTTTATTTTTGCTTTTATTGTTGTGCTTTTGGTGTCATACCCAAAAAATCATTGTCAAGACCAGTTTTAAGGGGCTTCCTCTTATAATTTCTTCCAGGAATTTAATGGTTTTGGGTCTTATGTTTAAGCCTTTGATCCATTTTTGTGAGTAGTGTAAGACAACTGTCCAATTTTTCTGCATGTAGTTCTTCTGTATTCTCATCATCAACTGTTGAAAAGATTGTCTTTTTCACATTGGGGTTCTTGTGGAGTAATGTTGACTGTATATGTGGGAGTTTAATTCTGAAAACTCTATTTTGTTCTATTAGTCTATGTGTCTATATTGTTTTAAATTACTATAGCTTTGTAGTGTAGTTTAGAATCATAAGTATGATGCCTCTGCCTTTGTTCCTATTTTTGAAGATTTACTTGGCTATATGGGTTGGTGTTTGTTTTGTTTTGTTTTGTTTGTAATTCCATACAATCTTCAGAACTGCGTTTTTCTATTTCTGTGGAAAAAAAATCCATGGAATATTGATAGAGATTGCCTTGAATCTATATACAGCTTTGGACAATATGGACATCTTAACAATATGAATTCTTCTAAACCATGAACATGGGCTGTCGGTCTTTTCTGTGTGTGTCTTCTTCAGTTTGTTTCAACAAAGTATTATCGTTTTTAGTGTAGAAATCTTTCACTTTCCAGTTAAATTGATTCCTAAGTATTTTATTGTTTTTGCTACTATTGTGAGTGATAGTTTCCTTTATTTCTTTTTCAGATATTTCATGCCAGTGTATAGAAATGCAACTGGTTTCTCTACATTGATTTTATATCCTGAAACTTTACTGAATTCATTTTTTGGTTATATCTTGGGGATTTATTGTGTATAAGATAATATCATCTGCATTTTTTTTCCCCCTTTCCAATTTGGATATCTTTCATTTTTTTCTTGCCTCATTCCTGGCACTATAACAAGGACTTTCAGCACTATATTGAAAAAAAGTGGTGAAAGCACAGAGAACACCCATCTATATCAATAAAAATAGGTCAACACCACGACATATCTTGTAAATTTTAGAGACAAAGAGAAAATCCTGAATAAACTAGGGAACAAGAGGTCACTAACCTACAGGGGTAGAAACACTAGACTGGCAGAAGACATGCCCACAGAGACCTGGCAGGTGAGAAAGGACTGGCATGATATATTCAGGGTGCTATGTGAGAAAAATAAGCACCCAAGAATACATTATCCAAAAGGCTGTCATTCAAAATAAAAGAGACAGAAAGCTTTCAGGAGAAAAAAATAATAAAAGAATCTGTTATCACCCAACAAGCCTTGCAAGAAATATTAAAGGGGAAATTTTAAGCAAAAAGAGAGACCAAAAGTAACATAGACCAGAAAAGAACAGACAATATACAACAACAGTGATCTTACAGGTAATCCAGTGGCACTAAAATACATATCTTTCAATCGGTACTCTGAATATAAATGGTCTAAATGCTCCAATCAAAAGACATAGGGTATTAGGTTGGATAAAAAAACAAAGAACCATTGATATGCTGCCTGCAAAAGAATCATTTTAGGCCAAAAAAACACCACCAGATTGAAATTGAGGGAGTGAAAAACCATTTCTCATGCTAAATGACAGCAAAAGAAAGCTGGAGCAGCAATCCATATATCAGACAAATTAGATTTTAAACCAAAGAATGTAATAATAGATGAAGTACATTATAATCATAATTAAAGGAGCTGTCTGACAAGAAAATCTAACTATTGTAAATATTTATGGCCCAAACATAGGAGAAGCCAATTAGATAAATCAATTAATAACAAAATTAAAGAAATACATTGATAATAATTCAATAATAGTAGGAGACTTTAACACCATACTTGCTGCAATAAACAGGTAATCTAAGCAGAATTTTAACAAGAAAAAAAGGCTTTTTTTTTTTTTTTTAAAGATTTTACTTATTTGACAGAGAGAAACACAGCCAGAGAGGGAACACAAGCAGGGGGAGTGAGAGAGGGAGAAGCAGGCTTCCCGCTGAGCAGGGAGCCTGATGTGGGACTTGATCCTGGGTCTCCAGGATCATGACCTGAGCCGAAGGCAGTCGCTTAACCAACTGAGCCACCCAGGCGTCCCTTTTCTTTTTTTTTTTTATTGTTACTAAAATTTTTTTTCCAGTATTCCAAGATTCATTCCCCACTCCCCACACCCAGTGCTCCATGCTTTAGGCATCCCCAGTACCCACCACAAGGCTCTCCCATCCTTCCACCCCCCTCCCTCCAAGTCTCTCAGTTTGTTCCTGTGTCCAAAGTCTCTGTGGTTTCCTTTCCCTCCCTGGATTACCCCAGTTCCCATTTACTTTCCTTCTCCAACTGTCCTCCAGGTTACCTTTCATGCACCACAAGTAAGTGAAACCATGTGATCCTTGACTTTCTCTTCTTGGCTTATATGACTCAGCATAATCTCTTCCAGTCCAGTCCATGTTGCTACAAAAGTTGGATATTCATCCTTTCTGATAGAGACATAGTATTCCATTGTATATATGTACCACATCTTCTTTATCCATTCATCTGTTGATGGGCACCTTGGCTCTTTCCACAGTTTGGCAATTGTGGCCATTGCTGCAATGAGCATGGGGTACATATGGCCCTTCTTTTCACTACATCTGTATCTTTGGGGAAAATGCCCAGTAGTGCAATCGCAGGGTCATAGGGTAGCTCTATCTTTAATTTTTTAAGGAATCTCCACACTGTTTTCCAAAGCGGCTGCACCAGTTTACATTCCCACCAACAGTGTAAGAGGGTTCCCCTTTCTCCACAGCCTCTCCAACACTTGTTGTTTTCTGTCTTGTTAATTTTGGCCATTCTGACTGGTGTAAGGTAGTATCTCAGTGTGGTTTTGATTTGAATTTCCCTGATAGTTAGTGACGCTGAACATTTTTTCATGTGTCTGTTAGCCGTTTGTATATCTTCTACAGAGAAGTGCCTCTTCATGTCTCTTGCCCATTTTTTGATGTGTTCATCTTCTTTTTGGGTGTTGAGTTTGAGTAGTTCTTTATAGATCTTGGATACCAGCCCTTTGTCTGTAGTGTCATTTGCAAATACCTTCTCCCATTCTGTG
>PITA01016554.1:0-46051 GCA_004023965.1 Spilogale gracilis
GTACAGTGATTGATAAATCATACTAAAGAACAAAATAATAAGCCCAGAAAAAGACCCACGCAAGTATGAAAACATAGTATACAACAAAGGATACATTATCCTTTGTCAGTTGATTGTTCATAAAAACAAAGATAAAAATCAGATCCTCACATGAGAAAACAAAAATCAATGCATTTATGTTAAAACTTTTTCGTGTAAGAGACAAAACTCCTTTATTGTCCTGTAGAAGTCAACAGAGGGGATATCTGTGATCTTGGGTTAAGGAGTCTAGGCAAGATACAAAATGCACAAACCATAACAAAAAAGTTTAATAAATTCAATCATATCAAAATTAAGAACTGCTCATCAAAAGACACAATAAAGAATTTTTAACAAAATATATTAAAAAACTTTAAATCAGGAAGGAAAAAAGACAAAAATCATAATAGGATAATTAGCAATAGGTTGAAATAGTCATTTCACAGAAGAGAAATAAATATATGAAATATATTCTACAAATACATGCAAATTACTTGTCTCTCATTAGTATAAAACACAAATTAAAATCACAAGATGCTATTTCATGCCTATAGAATCAGCAAAAATTGATACCCTGAGAAAAGTCCATACTACTTTGGAAATCAAGAGCTGCAGATACTCTACAACTTAAAATTCCAGAAAGACCTGTACACACAAAGACACCAGGAATATGTAAGCATGTACAAAATGGCACTGTTTATAATAGGGGAAAAAAGGAAACAACTCAATGTCTATCCATAGGAAAATGAATAAATAAATTGCAGCCTGGTCATACAATAATACGCCATCAGCAGAAAAGCTGTGATGAAGTACAGCTATGTGTTTCAATGTGGATGAATCTCAGGAATAAAACATTGTCTAAGAAAAATAACTCATGGAAGAATCCATTCAGTACGACACCACTTATGAAATAGTCCTAACAGACAAAGCTAAATAATATATTGCTTTGGAATACAAAAGCAGGTGGCAAAACTACGAAGAAAAGCAAGAGAATGAAAATAAAAAACATACTCAGATGGTGGACAATGCTGAGGAGAAGGCCAGGGGATCCAATGAGGGAGGGTCATGCCAAGGGCTTTGACATTACTGGGCAAGTTCTAGTTCTTAAGTTGAATGATGGGTTCCTTTAATTATCAGGCTTTACAAATTAAATTCACTTTATAAAATCCTTTTCATGGATCAAATATTTAATTCTATTTTAAAAGGAATATCTGTAATGTCCCTAGAATATTAGACTTATATTGGTTTTTATTGAAAAAAAAGAACTTTGGATATTAACCTCTATTTTTCATTTTAAGGGTGAGTTATTCTGAATACCTCACCTAAGAGTTTAACTTTAATTATACATACAAGCATGCAAGTTAATTACTAGTCTACTCAATTTTTTAAGTTGTACTGTGTCAATCTGAACTGAAAATAATCATTTTCATCAGAGAGGCCATGATTCAAAACTTTTTTTCCCATTCCCTTTATTTCTTCAGAAGCCTTATAAATGATAAAACCCAAAAGATGGCTTGCAGGATGGTCAATGACTCTTGGAAAGTTTCTTCTGGAAAGTTAAATAGGATTGCCTTTTTCAGTAAACTTTAAAATGAACTAGGCATTTTCCTATCACAGGCAATGCCTTCATGGAATGACTGGGTTAAAAAATCAGGATTTGACATGAGAGCTATATTATTCATAGCTGGTGAGGTTCAAAGACTTCCTGGTGATGGCCTTCTGAGAACACTCTAATTCCTCTTCCCAGTGTGGGCCATCTTTAGTCCAGGAAGCTTGGAGGTGGAAGGGAAGACATGGTTAGCTTCTTCATGCTCTGCTTTATCCTCTTTCTCTGTCATTCCAACCCTTGCATAGTTGAGCCCAGAGAGAGAGAGGATAGGGGAGAAAAAATTCAGCCCTATATGGTAGATGACATTTGTAATCTGTGTTATGGACTTAATTGTATCTGCTCATAACTCATACACTGAAGTTTACCACCCAAGTCCTCAGAATGTGCTTATATTTGAAAGAAGGTCTTTAAAGAGGTAATTAAGTTAAAATGAGGTCAACTGAGGTATCCCTAAATATGACTGAATTGTTATAAAAACAGGGAGATTAGGACACAGACACACACAGGGGTCAGATCAAGTGAAGACACAGTGAGAAGATAGCCACCTACAAGCCAAGAAAAGAAGCCTCAGAAGAAACCAGCCCCGCCGCCACTTTGATCTAGGTCTTCTAGCCTCCAGAGCTGTGAGATAATGAATTTCTATTGTTTAAGCCACCCAGTCCATGGACGTTGTTACGGCAGACCTAGAAAATTAATACAACTGGTATTGAAGTTCCTTCTATATGTAGCAAATGGGTCATTAAAGCTTCTTTTCCTCACTGGGCAATTTTATAGGTTTCTGGGGATCCTCCCTTTAAGAACCTCTGGCCACTGCTCCCTGGAAACAGGCAGGACCTCCCCTCTGTCTGTTGCAGCCAGTTGCTTACTACTGCCCCTACCTGCTCCTAACCTCTGGGCTTCCAGCCATTTACCCGTAGATTTCTCTGTAGGACTCCTTTTGTCCCTCTGTGTGGTCCTCTTGGGAGATATGCTCTATAAAAGATACCACCAGGCTGGCTCCCTAGCACAGGGTCTGATTCTGATAAATACACACCTCTGCCCAACCGTGGTGGAAGCACAAGTCAAGCCTATCCCCCGATACCCCTGGCTGTGTCTTCTTTCAATCACCAGCCAGCTCTAACCTGCCTTGGCCTTTGCCCTCCATGGGCACTCCACTTACACACCAATCCTTACATTTCCCAAATTCTGGGAGCAGATGTGAAATTCTCCAGGTCACCTCCTTGAGGCTTCCTTCATTTGGCTTGAGGTCACAACAAGGTATGCACTTTACTGACTCTCCCCAGGTACTGGGTGGGAGAGGACGCCTCATTTTCCAACACTTCCTCCAAAGAAACCCTCGCTCCCAACTCCCCATATGCCTCTGTCTCCATATGCTGGTATAAACATTTTAACTATTTCCTAGGATATCCTATACCAGTGGTCTAGAACCTCCCTCCAGAAAGTGTGGTTTGGCACCATCTCCATTGTGGTAGGTTCTGAGAAGTTAATACCTAGTTCCACTTCACTTTCCCACTGCCTACTTCCCTGGATGACCTAAAGGAATCCATCAGTAGAAGGGACTGAGAGGGAGAGGCTACACACAGGCCAACACAGGGGTGTGGGGGCTGGCTCACTACAGTTGCTCCTCTCTGAAATTTGGCTGGATGATTTATCTCCAGAGAGTGTAGCTGTTCCCTACTCCCCATGCAACAAGGTAGAAGAATCAACCCGTTTCTCAAAAAGAATAACCTAGAAAATAATCCAAGAGGCAAAGGGATGGTGAAGCCTGGCAGTAGCGAACGGAAGAGCCTGGGAGCCCAACCTTCTCAGGGGCAGGATCTGTATCGCATTCTGCCTTTGAACTCCAAGCAGCTAAGGTCAGTGTCTTCTGGGTATCAAGTGATCACTGAATGCTCCTTAAATGGGATTTCAAATACATGAGCCACTGAGAGCCCAACTACCCTGGGATGTGCGAAGGAACTAGTGAAAATAGAAGGCAACTGATGAATTTTCATGATCTTTTTGACTATTTAAAAACACACTTTAGTATCCATGGGAAATGGTTCAATGTCAGAATATCACACTTATGTGCACCCCATGATTTTGCCACACTCTCCCCTTCCTGGCAGGCTTTCGCACCAATTTCCTAGCCCTGTTCTTCACACGCACGCACGGTACTTCTATCCAGACCACTTCTGCCCTGTCGCCCTCCATCTGTC
This sequence comes from Spilogale gracilis, assembly GCA_004023965.1. Lineage (NCBI taxonomy): Eukaryota > Metazoa > Chordata > Mammalia > Carnivora > Mephitidae > Spilogale > Spilogale gracilis. Next base: position 3,826 of record PITA01016554.1, read on the forward strand.
CAGCTTCAGCCCCTACATGACCCCCTGTTCATCCCCGCTCCTCTGAGTCATCGTAGCTGTCCACCAAGATCTGTCCTGTGGCCCTCAGCACTTTCTCCCTTAGATTAGAATTATCTTCTACTGAATCACTTGGATTACCATACAGTTACGTCTTATGAACCTTTGTACTCCTCATAGGACCCACCCAGACACATGTAGAAGGGCAATTAACAAGCACTGAAAGAATGTTGGTATGCGTGTGTTTTAACGATGTCATAATTTATTTTTCAGAGATGGGAGACACGGACAAAAAGGTTAACTTATACCTTTGATTTACAGGTCTGGCCACAGTTACTTAACAGTAAAACAAAGTCGTGAATTTTTTTATGGGCTGTTTTTTTTTTTTCCAGAAAGTAAAAACATGCAGAGAAATGCTTATAAACATTTTTGTAAATCTGCCATTCCCCCATTAGCAAATCATATCTTATATCGAGTCTACAATAATGAATAAGATAAATTTGATCATCTTATGGTAACACTTCTCTTGTGAGCCCAGCCTTTCTTATGACAGGTGTCCGGTTTTGATCTTAATTTGTTTTTACTTTTGTATGATAATCAGATGAAATGTCTGAAGACCTATACAGCTACCTGCTTATTCTTGCAAAGTCTCAGAAAGCTTCAGAAAGCACACTTTTTATCAAATTGATGTCCCTACGTATTCAAATCTTGTTACAGTTTTAAGTTCTATTTTCTTACAAAGATTATTTTCAGACACACACCTTCAAATGAAACAGGATTAAGGAACAAGAGCTTTGACGTATGTGTTTATGAAATGAAAACATAGGGAAGGAACACATCTGGGGTTTTAGACACACACCAATAACCACCCAGTTAAATTTTATAATCCTAAACTTGAATTCACATCCTACTTTACGGTTAGCCAAGCACTGTTGCATGAGATGGCACGCGTCATTGGCTATCCAACAGCTATCCATTCCCCACATTTTCCTTGCTTACAGAATACCAATAATAGTAGGCAGTCAGGCAATGACGGGCAGGCTGGGCCCTTCTGACTTACGAGGTTAAGTTTTGTTTGTTCCAATCTCCTCCTCCTGCCAGCTTTCATGATTGGGCCATTGCATTCCACTTTTCAGTGACTGGCCTAGGAACAGGCACATGAAACAATCCTAGCTATAGAGATAGAAGCGGATGTCTTCTAAGGGACTTCTAAGAAACTTTTCTCCTTCTTACAGAAAGGACACAAATATGGAGTGCCAACCCCCTTTTCTTGACAGCGGATATTGAAGTTGAAAACCTGGATGCCCGCAAGTGTGGCAGCCATCCAGGACCAGTGAGGGACGCTGCCAAAGCTGAGAATAGCAGAATAGAAAGATGGGAAGAACCTGAATTCTTGATGATTTTTCTTTTTTGAGCCACTAAATTAACTACCCTGGAACTTCTTGACTTCCAGTTATGTAAAAAACAGTACATTACATGTTCCTATTTTTAAGTCAATTTCAGTTAAGATTTCTGTTACTTACTGCCAAAAAGTATCTACATATTGGATCTCGTTAAATTCTCACAACAATGGTGCAAAGCAGGCATTTTACAAATGAAGCAAATAAAATAGCAAAAAATCGCAATGGCTATGCCAAGGTCACATGTCTATAAATGGCATAACTGGATCCGAAACCAGGTCTGATTCCAAATTTGGTATATCTTCCCATGAAACCTGATGACACACACACACACAAAAAAGCCTAGAGCAAGAAAACACACTGTCAAATCATTCTGACATCCTTAGCAAGTAAGTCTAAGGCAACCGTGCCATCAGGGAAATGGACTAGCCACTGAGTACAAACACTAGTTCTGTCAGAGACTCTGGTATTATGGCTGAATCACTTAACCTTTCTCAATTAGGAGACCCTTATTTGTCCACTGTAATTTAAAACAACTGACTTAAAGACAAATCAGTCCTTTAACTGACTTAAAGGCAAACAGTAAGTGCCAACCGTTTGCCTACAACTATTTGACACTGTAGAAGATGCACAGTAAACCAGATACTAGCTTGTTCTTAAAGTATCTGTGCACCTGAGAATCTGAGTCCTAGATACTAGAAATAGCTGGAGAAGCACAGTAATTTTTAGTGTATTAGCCCATATATAGCCCATATATTAGCCTATATCATGCCAATGATGGCAGGATAGATACCAAACATAGCCACGAAACTCAAAAGTTTGATCTTTTGTAGTATGATCCCACTTTTAGGTGTCAAATGTCACTTAGTAGCTAACAATATATCTCACGATGCCCAAGTGTTTGGTTCAACCATATGAAATTGCTAATATCCAACCATTTTTTATTACAACAAAAGGCAGTTTTGTACATTTCAACCTTGCCAGGCCCGGTGATAAAGCAGAACATAAAAAGCTTTTCATGCAGTGGGGGAGTAGGAACATACACTGGCAATAACAATACAGTGGACCAGTGCTCTGGAAAGAGTATGGGTATAGTGAGGTCGGGTGACATCGGGAAGACACTGAACCTAAACTTGTGGGATCATGGAAGTGCACAAATGGAGTTCTCAGTGGGAATTAGCCTTGATATAACTGATTTCTTAAAGCTCTAAGAATGTGTATTTCTAAATGAATACTCCCCCCCCTCACACCCCACCCACAACGTCCTGCCCCTGGCCATTTTCACCCATTACACATGTCTGGAGAGCCAGCTATTTCATTTTAATTAATTCTTTTAACAGGGTTATGTCGAGTAGCTACACCGAAAACATGTAATGCATGCTTTAATAATCACCCCATCCATCAAGGTGAGAATTAGTACCCCTACTTTCACTAATGAAGACACAAAGGCTCAAACAGATATCCAAGATGATGGAGCCATTTAGTAGCAGAGCCTGGAAAAAATTATGGTAGGAAATAAGAAGAAAACAACAGCACGATCCCCATATAATCAATGACCTAAATGTCCTTTGTTTAAAAAACAAACAAACAAACATAAAAGGCAAAAAAAAAAAATTTAATTCGACTTTAAGGCAAAAAATTGTTCTGGGGGGTGCCGGGGTGGCTCAGTCAGTTACGCTTCTGACTTCAGTTCAGGTCATGCTCTCCGGGCCTAGGGATGGAGCCCTGGGTGGGGCTCTGTACTCAGTGGGGAGTCTGCTTCTCCCACTCCCTCTGCCTCTGCCCCTCCACCCCCACTCTGTGCATTCTCTCTCTCTCTCTCTCTCTCTCTCTCTCTCTCTCTCTCTCTCCCTCTCTCAAATAAATAAATAAAATCCTTAAAAATGGAAACCAATTTGGCATTACCTTGCAAAGCAAACATTCATTAAAAGACAAAAATCTATTCCAGTCACTCACCCAAGTCTAGTATAATTGCCCTGACTACCACCCAAATGGCACCCATGGGACTTAGAGCTCCAATGAACTTCAAAGGACCAAGCCAGAAGTCAAATTAGTCAGAAGGAGGGCATGAAATGCTTGGGTCCTTTGACATCAACTCAGAAAGACCATCTGAAGTGTCTAGAGCTCCATTCACAAATGATAACTACTTTAGCCTCTTCTTCCAGGAGTCACCATGAAATTGCAGGAAGGTGGAGCTGAAAGTGACTTAAATTCTGAGGTTCTGCAGGCTCTTCAGCAGAAATCTATGTCCTCGTCTTGGGAAGCCCGTCTTAACAGCATCTCTTAGCTTTCCTGGCAGCTAGTGTGACCCCATGAGTCCTACCAAGAATGTGAGCAGGAATGATGCGCACCATTTCTGAGCCCCAGCCTTCAAAGCAGCAGGGTCGCCTGGGCCACACAGGCTGCCTATCTCACGGGCCGGAAGTCAGTGACAACAGGGACCTAGGGTGTAGCAGAGCCACAAAATGGAAGCTGCCTGGTTCTCCGAATCACCATGTGAGAAAAGCGACCCGCTGACCAGGAATGCCGCTTGCAGTGTTATGTGAACAAAAAGTTACATCCGCATTGTGTTGGAGCCACGGTACCTTTTTGGGATCTATCCGCCATAGAGGGAGCGCAATCCCATAGACAGTGGCAGAATCAGGTCAAGAAGCAGGTACATAGTCTCTTGTGGAATAAAGAGATTTATGGAACAGATGGCTGTGACAGAGCCCCAGAGGAACTCTGCCACACATCTTGTGACTTGGACCAAGGAGCGACCCGCTGCCACATCTGGCCCTGAGCGTCAGCCGCTTTCAGTCTGGGGGTACCACCACCCAGCATCTGTGGAGGATAGAGCTAAAGAATAAGCAAATGAATGATCCAATGGACCGTAAAGTTTTTAACAGGACAGTGAATATTGGGGTTACAACAAGAGATACTCAAAATACTGGCTAAAATAAGAGGAAGAAATGAAGATGCTTTTAGAACTTCCCCTGGCGTAATAATGCATCACGCCTTAATATGGGGTTTTATTGCCCGTCTAAATAGTTCTTAATGCAAACAAAATTTATGTCCCTAAGTAGCCAAAAAAACTATAAATAAGATGACCGTTTATTAATAGCAAGGATGGCTCTAAGCATTAAGTTCTGTTACTTTTTTGAAGTTTTCCAAGTGAGGGTTGTTTTTAGATATGCACCTTCAAGTGAAACAGGACTAAAGAATAAAAACCTTGACTTCCTTGTACATGAAATGAAAACTGTAGGGAAGGTACATGTTTGGTTTTTTTGTTTGGTTTTTTTTTTTTAAGATTTTATTTTTAAGGAATCTTTACACCCAACATGGGGTTTGAACTTACAACCCTGAGATCAAGAGTCTCATGCTCCACCAGCTGAGCCTGCCAAGCGCCCCTCTGGGGCTTTAGATGCAATTTTAAGTATATGAATGCTACTAAGTTACATGAGGCTCTTTGACTTCCAGAAGTTTCTAAATTGGAGATGTGACCCAAATATCAGTAAATTTGATTATTTATACTTTAAACTTTGTAAAGGGGAAAGGCAAGCATATTACATTGGAGGGCAACCCTCTAGGGTCCCCTCCCTCTTTGGGAACTTTGTGCTATCACTTTACTATCGCTCAATAAACTTTGCTTTGCTGCCCACCAAAAAAAAAAAAAAAAAAAAAGAATATTACATTGGAATCAGATCCTGTGAACTATAATTTTTAAATAAGGTAAGAAACCTTAGAGCTGTATCTATAGAATATAAGACTAGCTGGGATTTTAGAAAAATTTCTCCTCGATATCTTAATTAAAGAGAGGGAGGTTTAGGCACAGAGAAGTTGAGTCGGTTTCCCAAGGTAACACAGCTTTCTGGTGGGGAGAAAAACAAAGAAAAAGGTAGAATAACTCCAGATTTGCTGATTCCCAGACCTGCATACTTTGCCTCTGATAGTATAAAAGGAAGATCACACTTAACTTCGAAAAAATACTTGAACTATACTTCCAATTAGTTAAACTATACTAAGGGAAAAAGAGGTGTGACCTAAAATTAGAAGCATCTTAAGTTGGCCAGAATACATTTTGTAAGAATAATCTCATTGAGCTTAAGGAAATTATTAAAGACATTTTTAAAACATTGCCCTTATTCCTTCCACTATCCCTACCATGGATATTACAAAAATCTAGGTCTCACGTAATGAGGTAGATACTTTCTTATTTAGAAAAGCTAACAGATTATTTTTAATTATCATAATGGTTATAGACTTTCAATTACACAGAGAAAAATATCAAATCCCTTTTAATTCTATCTTTCTTAACCCTGAAGGATATTTCTTCCAGATTTCACCAGCTGATACAATTCAGATGGAAAAAAGATCCTTTCTTTATTACTTAAAGGGAGCTGTAAATCCACTATAGACCTCCGGGGGGCGGGGACAAAGAGAAAGAGGGAGGACTCATTTGCTTATTAGGTTTCCATAAAAATAATGAAGAATAACAAGCCGATCTGAATCTGCCCACAACTGAGGCCTTGTAACAGTTGCTACTGAAACATTAAAGACTTACAGACAAACTGCAATCAACCTAACTTTCTGTTGTCTTGCATACGTACGCGCTGCTCCCATTGATGAGATGTTATTAATAAAGGAAGAGATGGCTACAAATTAAAGCAAGCCCTGCCTAATCACATTAATCCAGAGCAAGTCAAAGGCTTCAATTTTCTAAATAATTTTGGGCTTAATGCCTTGGAGATGGGCAGACTGTTCCATTGAGGCAGCAGCTGGTCCAATTTAAGCTGCATTGTGAGGCCGGAATTGTCAGGTCCTTACAGAAACAAGGAAGCCTGACACTTTTCAGGATGCAACCAAAACTGCTGAGACAAAGGAAATTGCAAGAAATTGAAAGGGCTCTGTAACAATTACAAGGCGGCCCACTGTTGGGGGACTGTATGTGATTAACCAGCTCTCACTGTCAGGATGGGGTGGCGTGCGCTCTTGCAACCGGGCCCCCAGACGTGGAGCCCCCACACAGCTGCTGCAGGGAGCACAGTCACAGAGCCACTACGTGGGGTTACTGATGAGAAAAAGGCCTGCCCGGGCAGAAACAGAGTAAGCGTGGCTGGGGAGGCCTGATCACGCATGTTGCGCGTCCCCTTCGCAAGGACAGTGGCTACGTTCGCTCTCCCTCCTCCCTCCCAGGACCGGGACAGGCAACAAGAAAGAAACAAAGGATGCCAAAGCATTGGAAGGACAGAAGGGACTCAACCCTGGGTACCAGAGAACAGGTTTTCGGCAGGAGGATTTTTGACTTTCCCAAGCAATTATCTTAATGATTTTTCTGTGCAACAAAACTAAAAAGTAGGTCAAAAGAAGAAAAAAAAAAAAAAGCTTCTGGGCTGTGAATCAGGAGATCTGATTTCTAATCCCAGATGTGCAACTCTGTATGTGTGATGCTAGGCAGCTCCCTTTTTTCTCTGGGCCCTGCTTTCTTCATGATTCAAACCAAGGTTCTGGCTTTGTGTGGCACGGCTCTGTAAACAGCAGGGGTGACCGCCTCCGTATTTCCCCCAGCATCCCGTGGCACACTCAAGATTTTTCTAACTCATTGAGACATGCCACCACACAGTGGCAGAGCGCTCGCCATGATCCATATCTATTTCACCCCTGAACAATGGAGAGGCCCCACCAAGGAAATACTTTGCATGATTTTGTTTTAGCCACCCAATTCTTTAAAATTCCCACGTGTCAGAAAAGATAACACATCCAGTTTCAAATAGTAAAATTATTCCATTCACACTCTCAGACAAGGCCTGAACTAAGGAAATAAGCCATGAGAGACATAAGAGACCTAGATCCTAGGCTCAGCTCTTCTGCTGAGACAACTGAAGGCTACCTTTCTGAAACTATACGGTAGAATTACCTTGGAGTCGCTTATTTATCGTACAATATGCTGCTTTCTCATTTGTACTGCTTTGGTTGTGTAGGGTTTTATTTAGTCTCTTTGCTGATATCACTCCTATCTTTCTGGCATATTACAAGGAATATTTAGAAAAAGGACATCTGAGGTGTGTCTGGCTGGCTCAGTTGGTAGAACATGTGACTGTCGATCTCAGGGTCATGCGTTCAAGCCCCACACTGGGCCTAGAACTTATTTTTTTTTTTAATTTAAAAAAGTAAAATAACACCTGGAATAAAAAAGATAGCAAATAAAACCTATCTAATATTTAAACTGAATAAAAACAATGCCTTTGTATGTAATGTCAATTAATTCCATAATAGCCCTAGGAAATCAATAAACACTGGTCCAGATAATATTAGCTTTGAGTGTAATAACTTCGTTGAGTTTTAAGACAACCCAAAAAAAGATAGATGAGTGTGCAAAAGGAGGATAATGCATAAATAGACACAGTGGGGAGACTGGTAGATACAGGCACACCTCACTTTGGGTAATGGAGGTGTCTCTGAAAAGTCCGTAGCTTCTCCACATTGGAATGGACCTTGGAGATCATCTATCCCAATCTCCTACCCTAGCTGTTCTCCCAGACTTGACGGAGAGTCACCCTGACCTTAGTGTCAGGATAATCACGACGTGTGGTGATAAATGTCCAAATTCCTCAGGGTTTCTGCCAAAACCACCTCCCATAGTCTTGTTCTCTCTGAACAACATACAACAATGATTTCCTCCCTCATGTGGTAGTTCTTCAAATATCTGAAAACAACTCACATGCTCCCCATTTCCCACCACACATACCCAAGCCATTGACTTAGTGTTTGGAATTTAAGCACAGTGGTACGTTAGAAGATTTCTGAATTTAACAGAAGTGTAAGTTATGAAGTCATTGCCTCTCAGCCTCAAATCTGCCCTTCCTTCCTGCTCTGGGATGATGGAGGTGGGCTTGGTCAAACACTAGAGGGTGCCAGAGGGGTGTTGGAGGAGGAAAGGGTAGTTTTCTGCCAGATTCCCCAGCGCTTCCTTCATCGGGCTCCTTCAGGGCAGGACTCCCCAGTCTTCCCCACCTCTACAGCAGTTTCCAGTTACCAGGTTCCTGCAGGCCTATTAGGATAACTACCACCTCATCTACAAATAGGATGCTGCTTCAGTGCAACTGTTGGCGCTGGGTCCTTCTGTCAGCCCCCAATTCTCTTTATTGGGTTGTGCTTAAGGTAATTTGAATAATTTGTTATCTGCAAATGAATCCTAATATATAGAATACATTATCTACTTCAGTTGATCATAATAATCATTATGATTTTTTATTGATTATTTGAAAATTGTGCTAATGTTATATAGGGAAAATGAGACGAGATGAGGTGGTGGGAAGTGGGAAGGTGATATAATGTTTGGAATAATGGAATAGTTTCCATCTATTACTGGTGATTACAATAATTACCATTGTTATTATTATTATAGCTAAAGCTTACAGAATTCATACTATATACCAAGCACTTTACATACAGTGACTCATTTAATCCTTACAAGAGTGTTGGTGATTACAGTAATATTATTTTCCCCTCTTTTACAAAACTTGAAATTGAGGTATAAGAAAAGTTAAATAATTTGTCCAGAGTTGTACAACTACTAGGGAGTGGAATTAATGTCCAAAATGGGTAAACTAACAAACAGCAGTGTAAATTTATTATTTTAAGACATGGAGGTCACGAGAACAGACTTCTGGGGAGTAGGATTTAGGGTAGAGAAGAATATTGCTTTTATTTGACATGATAATTGATTTTTAACCTTGTGCATATAAAAAACTTATAAAGTAATTCACAATAGTTTAGACTAAAACAAAATTCAAATAGATTCTATTGAGTGATAACCTGATCATACCTTTAACCTCAAATTTGCATATGAATTGTAAATTTTAAGAATGAACTTGATGACTTTATTTTTCTTTTATTTGGTCTAGCCATCATCTTTCAGGATTACTTATATCCACCCCAAAACCCATCCTCCTAAAAGAGTCATATTTAAATTTAGAACATTAAAATTTGGTACCTTCTAACCTATGAAGTTTCTCCTAAATCTGTTTCATGTGTGATCGTTCATCCATTCATTCGCTCAAATGACATTTACTGGACATTTGTCCTATGCCAGGCCCTCATCTAGTCTCCAGTGACTGGAAGATAAGTCAGACACAACCTCTGCATTAAGGAATGTAATAGCTTAGACTAAGATAAAGACATGCAAATCTATACAGTATAGACATTTGCAGGCTTTACTATAGAATTTGTAGTTGAGCTAGATCTTAAAGCATGCATAAGTGTGACAGTTAGCTGTGTGTATCAGCTTGAATGGACCACTGCGTGCCCAGACATTTGGTCAAACCCGATTGATTGCTCCATCTGTAAGGGTGTCTTTAAATGACGGTAACATTTGAGTCAGGGACTGAGTCAAGTAGACTGCCCTCTCTAATTCGGGTGGGCCTCATCCAGTCAGCTGAAGACCTGAGCAGTACAAAAAACCTGAGTAAGAGGGAACTCCTCCTGCCTGACTGCCTTCGAGCTGGGACATCCTCTCCCCATACACAAACTGAAACATCAACTCTTCCTGCGTTGCGATCTTCCAGCTTTTAGACCAGAAATCACACCATCAGCTTCTCTGGGTCTCCAGTTTGTCCAATGCAGATCTTGGAACTTGTCAGCCTCTGTGATCCTATGAGCCAATTCTGTATAATAAATTTCTAGAGAGATAGATACATCTATAGATAGAAAGATGATAGATTGATAGACAGATGATAGATAGATAGATAGATAGATAGATAGATAGATAGATAGATAGATCACCTCTTGGTTCTGTTTTTCTGGGAAACCCTGGTAACTGAAATAAGCTTTTGTGAAGTACAAAGTGAAGAAAATCATTTCAGATAAAGGAAACAAGCATTTGTCAAATTTTGAGAGATGAAAGACTCAGTATGTTTGGCTAGGGAGTAGAGGAAATTGAGGAAAGAAAAAGGTTAAACTGTGAGGATTTAGAAAAGAATACTCACGAAAATTAAATAAATCATTTAATGGAATTCCATGGTAAACCATTTTATGAAAGAAACAATCCCCTTTGTAATGCTAATAGACAGTTGATAAATCTGAATTTTTTAATAGAGATAAAACCATTTTTAATTGAATTTATGGGCAGGTGTTTCAAGCATGTAAAATACACAGTAATCTATTCCTAAAATTATGTGTCTATTTACTCATATTTTATACTCTGCATAATTCCTAGAAAGATGGTTATAAAGAATTTTTTATTATGAAAGTTTTCAAACACACACAAAAGCGAAAATAATAGTAAAATAAACCCTACTTATCCACCTATCCTCCAGATGTAAAAATTGCCAACATTTGAGCATACTTACTTCACCACCCTCTTTCCTCTTTCTTCCTTCCTTTTTCTTTTATTTTGAAGTATGTTAAAGCAGATTTATCACATTGTTCCTCACCTAAATATTTTCACATATAATTACCAAAAAATAAGGGTATTTTTCTTCATAGCTCATTATCTAATTCAACCCAATTAATGGTCACTAGCATCATCTAATTCCCAGTCCATATTCAAATTTCCCTGACTATTGCCCCAAAAAATGTCCTTTTGAGTTGGGTTGTTTTTTTTCCAAATTAATTTCCATCCATGGTCCACACAACCTATTTGATAGTTATGCCCCTTAAATATTACGTAATTGACAATGCTTTTTAAACTTACTAATGTATTCAAGAAACCAGGTCAGTTGTCATTAGCATATCCTACATTCTATTCCTAATTGCTTCCTAATGCTATGTGTATCACGTAAGCGGTTTCTTTGTCCCCTTTATTTCATGTTAACTGGATGTTACATCTAAGGTTTGGCCTTTATTTAGGTACAACTATTTTAGCAAGAATTCTTCATACATGAGAGGTGTATTTCATCTTGCATCAAATGAGGAGATGTATAATGTATGGCTGTTCCACTTTCAGTGATGATGAGAGGATTCAGGTTGGGAAGGGCAGCTAATCTGTTCCCAGAAATGTTTATCCTAATGGTTTTAGCAGAGTGAACATCGCCAAAAGAAACTATTTCATTAGAGGTTACAAAATGGTGATTTTGCTAGTTCTCCAATTACTTTTACATTAATGCCTAGAATTCTTCTACAGAGATGACTTTCAGTCATAAACTAAGGGAATTAAAATATGTAAAATAGGAGTCACTATGATTGGCATACAACAAATAGCACATACTTAAAATGTACGCGAGAGGTTTTAACATATGTATCCACTCTTAAAACCATCAGCACAATCTAGATAACGAACATATCCCCATTACTCACAGATGTTTTCCTATTCACCTTTGTAATTCTTCCTTCCCTTTCCTCACTGGTCATATCCCCACACAAACATTTCTGTTAGTGTAGATTAGTTTGTATTTCCAGGGTTTTATATACATTGAATCATACAGTATGTACTATTTTTTTGTCTGGTTTCTCTGCATAATTGTTTTGAGATTCTCCCATGTTAAATGTGTATCGGTTGTTTATTCCTTTTTATTCCTCAGTAATATTCCATTGAATGGAGATACCAAAATGTGTTACACGTTCACTTATTATGGACATTTGAGGTTATTTTTCATTCGGAGCGGTTATGAATAAAACTGCTATAAACATTTCTCTTTTTTCTTTTTTTAAATATTTTATTTATTTATTGGACAGAGGTAAACACAACTAGAGAGGGAACATAAGCAGGGGGGTAAGAGAGGGAGAAGCAGGCTTCCCACCGAGTAGGCAGCCCGATGCAGGGCTCCAATCCAGGATTCTGGGATCACGACCTGGCCAAAGGCAGACGCTTAATGACTGAGCCACCAGCACCCCTGCTATAAACACTTCTATATAGGTTTTCATATAGATAAAAGTTCTCTCTCTCTCTCTTTTTTTTTAAAATTTGGGACTTGTCAGCCTCCGTAATCCTGTGAGCCAATCACAGGATTGTGAGCCATTCACAATCCTGTGAATATGCAGGAGTGAGATTTCTGGTTCAAATGGTAAGCGTGTATTAAACTTTATGATAAACTTCCAAATGGTTTTCCAAAGTGGTTGTGCCATTTTGCATTCCTCCCAACAGTGTATGAGAGTTCTAGTTGCTTTGCGATCTCACTAGTATTTGGTATTGTCAGTATTTTTAATTTAATTTCCCTGATGACTAATAACATTGAGAATCTTTAAATGTTTTTATATGCCATCTGTATCTCTTCTTTGGTGACATGCCTGTTCAATTCTTTTGCCTACATTTTTTTTTAAGCTGTTTCTTTCTTTCGTATTGAGTTTTGAGAATTTTTTATATAAAAACTTTTATTCTTCTATGGAATATAAAAGAGAGAGAGAGCTCTTAAATGAGCTTAAAGCTATTTACAGCCAGAATAAAAATGTGCACCAGGCAGCTAGGGGTTTGAAATAAAATAAAGCCCTCTTCCAGGGATGAAAGGAGATCCCTGCCAACTCAATGTTCCTGAAGTGGTGAAGCTAAGTGGTGGGAAAGACGCCTGGCTTCCATTATGTTTGGATGTCCTTCTCCTGCTGCACAGATCCCACACTTCAATACCTTTAGCCTGGCTTAATCACTTTCTCCTTGTGAAGATAAAACCCAAAGACCATGAAATCAACGTTTCCTAAATTCTTCATAGAGTTAGGTCGTATACAAATGAGCTAACAATATACCTTGTGTTGATACTCCATCTAAGCGCTCATAAAATCAGAGAATTCAGATACACCTACCCGTACGACACTGGATTCCCCTGGACAGCGTCCCTCACAAGCATTTGAACTCAAGTTGGGTGACGTGGTTTTAGTGACCTTATGCTAGCTAGCTCCCTGTGACCATCCCCTCCCTCCTCTAGCAGTCCGTATGAAAATCTTGTGTGACTGGCAGCTTTACTCTGCAAAATTCTTTTTATTACTCTTTATAATTGAACCTAGGTTTAAAATTCTATTACATGAATAAGACAACTAGCAGATTATACATTATTTCTTCTATGGATTTTCTTGTCCCCCAAAAAGCCATACTCATAATTTCTATGGAAAACAAATAGAAATGTGGTCTACTAAACGGCATCATGTTGCCTTTTATATAGAATTTTGCAGCTGGGTGCATTACCCTGAAACACAAATGGCTATTGAGAGGCAGACCTCTATTTCATTACTTATAACGGAATCTGGTATATAAGTGAGATGTCCAGAAATAGATACATCACAAAACTAATTTCTCCAATAATACTGCACTAAGGAAATACCAAACCTCCAATATGAAACATGAATGAGTTTTTTCAGTTCACACAAGAATATATTACTTATATAGCAATAATTTTTTTTTCTCCTTCATTGTTCAAGCAATACTAGGTATGTCTGCATTGTCTTCTTTGACACTCATAACAAATCCCCGAAGTGACCAAGAGGCTTATTTTCCCATGATCACAGAGAGAACAAGGGGGAGTCACAGGGCCAATGGCCACGTTTTCCACCTCTAAATCTCATGCTTTTGTCACTGTGCCTCTTGGTTCGCCCTAGGTAACAGTTTGCTGATGACCACATAAGTCTATACCTGACGCATCCAGAAAACTCAAAGAATTAACAGTTGTCCCAACCTCACAAAAGTGATACTATAATCATTGGACTTTCTTTTTCATAAATGAGTAGATGTCATGACATATTTCTGATTCTGCTCTAAGATCTGTTTCTTTAAGAAAAGAAATTCCTTTAAGCCTTTATTTTCCCACTGAAAAGTAGTTGACAAAGGGATATCTTACAATGAAACCATTTAAATGATTCAGAAAAACTGCGAATGGCTCACTCTGTGGTATCATTTCTTTGAGCACAATTGTTTGAGCACAATTGTTTGGATGAATTCTACTCTTTCCCATTATCTGAACACAACGTGTGGCAGCCAATTGCATTCTGTGGTAACAATGCATCTACATTGGCTAGAACTCTATTTTCAACTGCCAATAAAGGCGCAGGAGAAGCATTCAAACCTGGAGACAAATGACTGTGTGAGGAAATGCAGGGAACACCTGCAAAAGGGTTTGTGGGGTACGCCTTATCTATTTGTAGCGATTGTGCTCAAATCTGCATCTTTTCCAGAAAAAAAAAAAAAAACTAAAAATAAGGGTTCCAAGAGGTGGGGAAAAGATTGCCACTATAAAATTGTGTGATAACAGCAAGAAGTTAAATTGTACCTGAATTTCAGGAGGTTAACATGAAATCGTTCTCTTCAATCGGTTAGCTCAGCTAGGTACATGGAGATCCGTTTCATGGCTCACTGTGGCCTAGTGAGAAAATCAGCCAGCACTCTTGCTCAAAAGGAGAACTGGGTCACAGAGCCACACTAAAAATCCTATGATTTTTGTAAAAGAAGAATTCAAGGTCTTAACATTTTTTGTGTCCGCGTTATTTTTATTTATTTATTTATTTATTTTGTGATTCCTTATGGTACAAAACTCGTCTGCGTGTATACTTAATCTTACTCAATAGAAATTTATAGAGATCTTACTACAGGCCAGACCCTATCCTCGATGATAAAGACAGAGTAGTGAATAAGGCAATGACTAACGTAGATATTAAACAAATAATTTGTCAAAAAAGAGAAGGACGCTGCCCTGAGAATGCAAAATGGGGGTTACCTAACCTAATCCAGGGAGTGAATGGGGAGGTGCCATGGAAATCAAAGATTTAAAGATGAGTCATGACTGGAATAAAGGAATAATGTCTCTACCTCTTCTACTCTCTTTAGAAATCATTTTTCAGCAACATATTTTCCACCCAAATGCCTTGAGTGCCTTTTGTTAGATAAGAAATGGAGTGTTCCCATTCTATTTAACAATGAAGAAATGAATTGCTTGTTGTAGTTACAAGAGTGTGCAACAAGTATTCACATACGTGTCCATCTCCTCCATTAGACTATGAATTCCTTTAACACACGGAATGCCCTTCTCCTCTTTATATTTATTCATTTAGGTGCTTATTCATCAAACATTTATTAAATGGCAGTAGGATTATAAAGATAAACTTAAGGCTCTGGCTCTGAAGAACCCTGCCCCAGACAAGGAGGAAGGTGATTACTGTGATGCAGGAGAGGCACTGAGGGAATGAGGACAGAGAGCTCATCTGGCCTCGAGGTCTGGGGTGGGGTCAGGAAAGATCCCCAGAGGAGGTACACAGGAGGTAAGGTCAATTTTCATAGTGCCTTCCAAAAGAACACATGCAAGCCCTTTTTCTCTGTATGAAAGGATGAAAGAATGCATGGCCCCCATCCATTAACAGTAACACTGTACAAGTGTAGAGCATATTCTCCTAGTGTGCCCATAAGTGCACTGAAAAGATCTTCTCATTGGCAGATAAAGAAATTGGTGTTGGGAGAGGCTACATGACTTACTCCTGGACTCCCCTGGGGCGTGAGGTCAGGACACAAACACATCTGCTGACCCTCATCCCAGTACCCCTTTCTGTATGTATATCTCTATTGCTTTTCAGAAAGCAAGCACAGCCCTAAGGCCAGAACGCGGTGGAAGGCAGAATACTAGAGACCCTTAAAGAATCCCCAGGGAGGAAATGACTAGTTCCAAGATGAACTAACTGTGTCATGGAACCTGAGTCATACATTATACCTTGTGGTCAAGGAGATGGTGCTAAGAACTCCTCCCCCTCTCATGATTACAAAGACAAGCACAGACAAAACCCCAGGTACCCCCACAAGGCCCTATTCATTCTCTCCAAATCAACTGCTTCACCATCCCTGAGCTGCTCTCTTTAGATCCTGCTGGCTACCCTCCCACTGGGTCTTCACAATAAGAACCGAAACAAACTTCTCTTTTGGCTGTTCCTATGAATGGCACAGAGAGTGCCCCACATTGTTTGGGACATAATTACATGATTAGGCACTGCATCCTCTCCAGGAATTCTAAGTGCCATAATCACCACAACAGGAGGGGGTGAGGGTAAACAATGTGCAATCATTGCTGTTGACAAGGTTTTGAACTTCAGTCCAGAACTATGTTGGTCCCCATTAAAGGGAAGAGGCATACTTCTTACCACAACTATGTTCATATCAAGAAATATAACAAACTATAATCAAGAATATAATCAAGAATATAACAAAACACTGATTGCCCTTAATGACCTTATTATTCTTTCATTAAATGTATTATGAAAACTGGGCAATGTATTTTAGTGAGGTGTTTTTTTTTTTTGAGTGATGTACATATTTAATATATGGCTGACCTTTGCATTTAAACATGACAGTACTGGTAGAAGACTCCTACAATCATGCATGGATAAAGAATCCACATGCCTTTTACTATGTTATACATATATCATAAGACCATGGGGTTATTACACCATAAATAAAACTTAATTCACAAGGGTTCATAGACCTATGAACAAATGTATATGATAAAGTATACAACTTCTAGGAAAAAATTTGGAGAAAATCTTTGTGCATGTGAGTTAGGCGAAGATCTCTTAGATATGACCCTCTAAGGAGGTGATCCATAAAAGAATAAATTGATAGAATTAACCTCATCAAAATTTAAACTTCTACTCTTCAAAAGATACTGCTAAGAGAATGCAAAGACAAGCTACAGACTGGGAAAAATCCTAGCATACATCTGCTAAAGGCTTTTTAATCATTACATATGAAGTATAAATCTAAAATAAGAAAATCTCATAAAAACATCAAAAGATTTGAACAGACATTTTTACAAAAGAAAATATACAGATGGCAAACAAGCATATAAAAAATTCTCAATATCATTTGGTCATTAAAGAAATACAAGTGAAAATCACCAAAGGATATCATTATACATTAGAATGGCAAAAACTAAAGACTGACCATACCAAGTGTTGGTAAAGATGTATAGAGTGCTGCTCCCATACCCTGCTGGATGAATGTAAATGGCACATCCAGTTTGGAAAATAACTTAGCAGTTTCTGAAAAAATTAAACATATACCTACCACATGACTCAGTCATTCCATTTCTAGATGTTTATCTAAAATAAACGAAGATACATATTCACACAAAAACTTGTGCATGAATGTCTGTGGTATGTCTGTAGTGGTTTTATTTATAAGCACCAAGAATGAAAACAATCCAAATACTCACCAACAGGTAAATGAATAAGGTATCTGCACAACAGAATGCAATTCAACAATAAAAAGGAATGGGCTATCAATAAATCCAAGCACAAGGAGGACTGAATACAATTAAGTTGAATGAAAGAAGCCAGATATGAGAGCACATGCTATATGATACCATACAAAATTCTACAAAATGTAAATTTTCTATAGTGACAAAAAGTAGACCAGAAGTTGTCTGGGGTTGGGTGTGGGGGGAGGGGAGCCAGAAGTAGGGGTGGCTGGGGTGAGGAGGAGGAGGAGGAGGGCAGGAGAAGAGATTACAAACGTGCATCACAAAACATTGGGGTGATGAATAGATTCACTATATTGATTGTGGAGATGGTTTTACAGTGTCTGCCTATGTTAAAATTTATCAAATTATACACTTCAAATATGTGCATTTTACTACGTGTCAGTTATACCTCAATGGAGCTGTTTCTAAAAAATGAATACATTGAAAAAAGACCAGAGTCCTACTCTAGACTTAGCTACAGGCTGGCTGTCTGACAAGGGTAAGCATTATTTTTCTTGAGTTTCTATTTCCCACTGAGGGAAAAGAAACGATTCCCAAGGCCCTTCCATGCCTGTTAATTTGGCTGAGTTAGGGGGTCCCTCATTCCAGCAGCCCTCACAGTTTGTGATGACATCAGGACCTCAGGAGACTGCCCGAAGCTGATGCTGCCCGGAAGGCCCCAGTGACATAAATTTCCTGACCGAATCCCTGTCTATTGGTTGGCATCTTGTGTGCTGCACAGATCTCTTTCAGGAACCAAAAATCAACCATGACTCCATGGGCTGCTCCAGACCAGGCTGTTCCCTTTGCTCCTCTCTTCTCTCCCTGCCCTTGGAGTTTGGCTGGGCTCTCCTCCCACCAGCCAGTTGATGCTCTAGCCTCTGGTCTGATTCCTGGAATATAGATTGGCCTCTCCCATATCCAGGACCTCATTGGGTAAACAATATCAGGATATTCAGACAAAGCAGCGAATCAGCCACAGGTAAAAAGTGACCAATAACCCTCAATGCTCGCTTTCTTTCTTTCTTTCTTTCGTTCTTTCTTTCTTTCTTTCTTTTTTTAAGATTTTATTTATTTATTACAGAAAAAGAGAACACACAAGCACGGGGACTGGTAGGCAGAGGGAGAACCAAGCTCCCCACTGAGCAAGGACGGCTTGATCCCAGAACCCTGGGATCATGAGCTGCACCAAAGGCAGACACTTAACTGACTGAGACACCCATGTGCCCCATAAAGCTCGGTTTGTTGTGATTAATCCTGGTGGCCTCCTATGACTCAACCAAAACCTCAGCCCCACTCCAGCTCCAATGGCAGCCCATTCTCAGAGATGAGTTTAAAGCTTCCTTTCCCTCTGTGGGGTGACCCGAACCCCATTTCTCCCAACACATTTAATCTCCTAAACATACTGATCTATCTATATCTATTTAAATGACTTCCTAGGACCCTCCTCACGGGCTGTTCACTTTATTCCCAGGTTACTTCTTTGGACTAGATATACAGGACTACATGCCTGGCCCATTCATCAAGGTTAAAGTTCCTCGTAATTAGTCAACCTCATAACCATGTACTCCAGAAGGTACCCCCTCTTCACCTTGGATACACCAGCCATGCCCTTAGTCATATGTACCTGCTCATTCCTGCTTGTCCAAGCAGATTAGACCCAGCCCCACAGCCAACTCCCTGCTGCACCCACCTGGTCCCAACCTGGAGCAGCTTTGCCCGGCAGCTCTAGCATTAGCCCAGACAACCACAAGCCCAACAAACAAGTTAAAATATATCTGGAAAATTTGCAGAGTAAAAAACTTTGAAAAAGAGTCAACGCTGAGGGGGACTGCATGACTCAGTGGCTCCGATCATGATCCCAGAGTCCAGGGATCAAACCCTGCATTGGGCTCCCTGCTGGCGGGGAGCCTGCTTCTCCCTCTTCCACTCCCCCTGCTTGTGTTCCCTCTCTAGCTTGTTTCTGTCAACTAAATAAAATCTTAAAAAAAAAAAAGTTAATGTTGAGTTTCTGAAAAAAATAAAAACAAACTTAGACTCAAATATATCTTAAAAATACTTTAAGCTAGGTGCAAATAATTTGTAATAGTTGCATTCAGTGATAAGATGATGTTGGACAACTAAGGAAAGGCAGTGTCATAATATTATAAAAGGTGAAATCCTGCGTGTTAATAACTGGAGTTCTCACAGGCCAGTGGAGATGAGAAGACCATTTTAGCCATGACTTAATGACATAGATATAGTGTGAGGGTGAATTTTAACAGATTGGTTTTTAGAAAGGTGACTCTTTAGTCAAAACTTTGAAGTCATCCCTTGGCATAAATGTGGAAGGTGTTGCATCCTCTACTGTAAGAAACATTAGCCCATTCAAGTAAAAAATACTTTCATGAAAAGTAGACACACAGACCTTAAGTCTATAAGGAAATATTTTTAAGGTAAAAAATATGGTCAAATCATTATTTATCTGAGTGAAGAGGAGGAAATGATGGCATGAATAAGGAAATGACAAAGCTTTTAAAAATTACTAACCTTAGTTTTTTTTTCATGTGTTTTGTACCTTTTGATTTCTAAAAGCACTGGATATTCTAAGAATTCAAATAGAATAACAAAAGCATGCTGTAAAGTCATGCAAAATCACAGCTATAAGATGGGTTGAAAAATTATCTGCACCTCTCCATCTTATTTTCCTACTCAGGACCATCTCTATTCCTGCCCCAGGACAGGATTCCTTCCATGGGCCAGTCATAAAGCCAGAGCCATATCCACATTGGTGGAAACTGAAATAGAAGAGAAGAAAAGATCTGAGAAGGATTTTAATGTCTAAAAAAAAGTCAAAGCATCCTTCCAGAAAGTAACATGAAAAGGCTCTTGGAGGTTGTCATGGAAAAGAAGATAATATAGTTTTTCATAAAAAAATGTATACAGCATTAACAGAATGCCTGAACATACACAAATATCTTCCTGGGACAATGTAACTATTTTTTCTTTATTGTGGTAGAACACGGGTCCTTGGATGTAGTAAATGGTGGAGGTTAAAGGACTCAGGCTGGAGAACAAGACCACCGATTGTCTGCATGTGATAAAGGCAAAGCAAGATCAAAGATAACCCTGGGTTTTGCAGTCTGAGTTACTGCCAGAAAAGTGAGGCCACTGAGAAGGAAAAGAATAGGAAAGTCAGAAAGAGAAGTTAAATTGGGAGTAAGAGCAATTGGGTTTAGCACCTAAAACAATAACTACCCAGTTAAAAAGTGGTTTTATCTCAACCACAGAAAGTACGATAATGGTTCTAGACACTAGGCATCAGTAAAGGGCGAGATGAGCTGTAAAAACAAAGCCAAAACCAGTAAACAGACAGAACGATCAGCAAAAGTGGATGGATGGTCACAGTCAGGGAACAGAATGAGTGTGACATCAGGGAGCCAGGATCAGCTACTATAATCAGCAGAAGGACAAAATGCCCAAGAGAACAAAACATGGGAGATGGAAATCATGGCGCAACCCAGTGTCAGGTCAGTCAATAAACCCAAATGAAAAGGAAAGGTGTGAGTGCCGGGATTTGGGTATGGTACACCCCAAACTGACTTTCTGGGAGAATTCTTGGAATAAGAGAGCCTGCTCTGAAGTTGAAAACCTACCCCCCAACCCCAAACCCCGCCAAACCACTCTGATCCACCAGTGCCTGATCCAAGCACTTAAAAAGGAAGGGATGCTCTGTGAAAGAAACTGTTAGAGAATGAAAAGACTAGCCACAGAGTGGGAGGACATATTTTCAAGTCATATATCTGATAATGGATAAAACACTCATAAAACTTGGTAAGAAAACAAAAAACCCAAATAAAAAATGGGCAAAAAATATAAATAGACACCTCACTGAAAAAGATATACAAATCAAAAAAGCATACAAGAAGATGCTCAGCTTTACATGTCATTAGGGAATTACAAATCAAAATAACAACGAGATACCACTATACACCCACTAGAATGATGAAAACCCAAAACACTGACAACACCAAATTCTGGCGAAGATGTGAACAATGAATGGGAGCTCTTATTCACGGCTGGTGGGAAAGAAAAATGGCACAGCCACTTGGGTAGGATTCTGGCAGTTTCTTACAAAGCTAACATCATCTAACCCTATGATCCAGCAGTCAGGCTCTTAGATATTCACCCAAATGAGTTGAAAACTCATATGCACACAGAAACCTGCCCACAAATGATTTTAACAGCTTTTTTCCTAATTACCAAGAATTGGGATGCCTTTCAATAGGTGAATGGATAAACAACTATACATCCATACAATGAAATGTTACTCAGTGATAAAAAGAGATGAGCTATCAAACCACAAAAAGACACAGAATAACCTTGAAGGCATATTGTTAAGAGAAAAAAGCCTGTCTGAAAGATTGCCATATAATCCCAAGTATATTTTGGAAAAGGCAAAAATAGAGACAGTAAAAGTCAGTGGTTGCCAGGGATTTGGAAGCAGAGAGGAAGGGATGAACACCTACGTGGAGCACAGGGAATGTTCAAGGGAGTGAAACAGTTCTATCTATGCTATAATGGTAGACACCCATCCTTGTACAATTGTCCAACCGTACAGGATAAACAACATGAAGAATGAAATGTAAAGTGTGGATTTAGTGGAAAATAATGTACCAATATTGCCTTACCAATGACAACAAATGCATCAGACTAATGCAAGATGTTAATAAAAGGCAAGATCTGTGGGGGGCGGAGGGGGTTGGGGTTAGTACTGGAACTCTCTGTACTTCCTGCCCAATGTTTCTATAAGCCTAAAGCTGCTCTTAAATTAAAACAAAACAAAGCAAACAAAAAAAAACACAAGATACCTAATGGATGTAAACCTTCATGGAAACAAAAAGGAATCTGCCCTGACTACCACGGCACTTTGTAGCTATTTCAGAGAGTAGGTGATGAATTTTAGAACGTTATCGACAGAGGACCCCTAACATGAGCGTAGGCGTATACTAAATGTACAAAAAAGTGCTGAGGGGTAGCAACTTAAAAACATGTCAATTCATTCTTCTTTTCATCAGATTTGTAGATTATCAGTACCATCAGAGCAGACCATAGTTTTTGTGGTGCACTATTAAAGTGACTTAAATATAATCAGATACAGTAGGTTTTGTTTGAATTTAATACTATTTGATTTTAAATGAAGGCTTCATCTTGCATTTTGCGATGTATGTTCAAAACTGAATCACAGAGGCACCTGAACAGCTTAGATGGCTAAGCATCGGCCTTCGGCTCAGATTATGGTCTCTGGGTCCTGAGACTGGGCCCTGCGTCAGGCAGTTCCATGGGGAGTTTGCTTTTCCTTCCTCCCCCAAAACCCTGCTCATGAGCTCTCTCTTTCTCTCTCAAATGAATAAAACCTTTTCTTAAGAAATGGAACCACATTTTGTAACTATTTTCAAGAAAGTTATTATTTTGCACTTTATGCTTAGAGAAAAATTCAGGGTTAAGAAAATTTATTTCAAATATACTTTGCATATCTATCAAATATCCAAATGTTCTTCTTCAGTGCTCTGAATGTCAGAGGATTACAACATTCAGAAGTGATGTCATAACATAAAGTCTTACAAAGACAAATGAAAGACAATGTGTCCTCCTCAAGACAAAAAAAAAAAAAATTTAAACACATAAACAGATGGCAGAATTTCCTTTATTCCCTTACTGAATTTCATTTGCTTTCTTCCCCATCAACGCAAATAGCTGTCCACCTCCCTTTCAGATCATGGGTACCCTGGTTCTACCTCTGCACAGGTATGTTGTCATTGGGTCAACCTGATACAGTCCTTGGATTTCCTAACAGGGACCACATTCCATGGGCATCCAATTTTATGCGATGAATCGTCCATCTGTTGCCCTACCTCCAGGCGATGTGACCAGCCCATCTGTGCTTGCTGACAGTGTGGGCTGCCTTGCTTATGTGCATGTGTGTTGTTAGAGTGGTGAGATGTTCTCTCTCTCTCTCTCTCTCTCTCTCTCTCTCTCTCTCACACACACACACACACACACACACAGACATGTACAACTGTGGAAACATTTCTCCTCTGTTCCACTGGGGACTTTATTCTGCTGCAACGGGTCTAAATTACAGGGTGAGCCTCATTCGTCAGTGGCTCACCTACACACAGTCGCTCATTTCTTCCATTTCTTTGCCATTTGTTCTGACAGATCATATAGTTTTCATGTCCACTTTGTCTTGGCAGTGTTTGTTTCCAATCCACATTTGGAAATAGACCTAAATAACCAGTTTGTATTTTATTTTTCTGGAACTTCTGTAGCTGATAGAATCTCAGAGAAACAGGTCCAGGCCCCTTTCTGGAGTATCTGTGTTGAGGTTTTCTGAGGACAACCAACAAAGCAGGACTGCTCATAACACAGCCGTCCCCATGAGAGCCTCTGAGGTGAGGGTGAGGCGGGCAGAGCCGCCCATCCATGAGGGCCTCTGAGGTGAGAATGAGGCGGGCAGAGCCGCCCATCCATGAGGGTCTCTGAGGTGAGGGTGAGGCGGGCAGAGCCGCCCATCCATGAGGGTCTCTGAGGTGAGGGTGAGGCGGGCAGAGCCGCCCTCCATGAGGGCCTCTGAGGTGAGGGTGAGGTGGGCAGAGCCGCCCTCCATGAGGGCCTCTGTGCGCCGGTGAGGCTGGCAGAGCCTAAAGGAACAATGCCAAGAGTGCCAGGGAGCAGAGCAAAGCTACAAGTCTAAGGGGGAAAGTCCAGAAGAACAGCAGTCACAATCTGCAAAGGCAAAGTCAGGGATGTGGAAGATAAGACCCAGAAAAATGGAAAACACTACATCTTGCTTCTCTCCTCAGCCTACCCAAATACTTTCTTTTAGTCCAATATTCTCTACTACAGTATATATTCCTAGAGTAGAATATTGAAATATTCTTTTCTTAACTTTCTCAAATGCCCAGAAGAATGCTTTTCAGCTAGGGGAGACTTGATCTGCATATGAGGGGGAAAGAAAAGGGACAGTCAATATGAATCCCATGACAGGAGGGAGGAGAGAGAAGCAGACTGCTATAGACTAGAGAATGACATGAGTCCCTAAGAACCTGGTTTCGCTATGAACTATGTACTTTACCATCTGATTCATTATGAACCTTGTTCAGACAATTTTCACATGTTCCTTTGACTACACTCAAATGGAAGGACATGGGGTACAGTAATTTTTAAATAGAAGAAAAAGGCTTTTAGATACACAGAGAACAGAACACAAGGGCTGATGGAGAACCTAAGTTGCCTGATGCATTGAGACCCAAGGTCTCCAAGATCAAGATCTACTGATGTAAGTCTAGTCCATATTTAAGGACACCTGGAGCTGGAAAAGGCCTGTCACCTTCCTCTTACTGCCAGACTGTCCAAGGACCCTTCCAGGTCACTCCTTCCATCTGTTCAGGCAGGTGCCTAGCCACGCGGATGGGCAATGATGTCCCCACCTACTCCAACCCCTCATTTGTCTCTGAGCACTAGCCACTCCTCAGCATGCCCCGGCCAAGAATACAGCACATCAACACCTTACACAGTCCTCCTATTTGATAAAACCAAAACATTGAATATAATAAATATTTGAAATGCATATAAAAATGTTAAATTCAATAATAAAAATACCAAAAATTCTTCACAAAGCTAGTAGGAAAGAAAGAAACATGCGTAAGTTAAAAAACAAGGTGAAAATAAGAACCCCAGAAGGGACCCAAGCTCCAAAGCACTGGGGGTTTCTTCTGAACCTACTTGGGTAGCCACTTGGAGAGGGGGAAGGAAGGCAGGAGAGGAAGTCTATGAACCTGTCAAATGAAGACTCTAACAGGTACCACCCCCACAGAGGTGGAACTTCAAGAAGCAACATCCTCAACGTGAGGCTGAACAGAGAAAGACTCCTGGCCCGTCCAAAGGAAATATGGATAAAACCACTATATCACTCTCTCAATGCTGGTGCTCTCAGGAGAGAAGAAAGCTGCTTCTCCTGAGATCTTATAACCACTGCACACAGGCATGCTGTCCAGATTCTTGTTACGTATGGGGTCCACAAAAAAAAAAAAAAAAAAAAAAAAAAAATCAGGTAGAGAATTAGCCTAAAGTGCTCCTAGTGGATAAAGTTCCCAAGTGTCTGACATGACCTAAGGGAACTCCTCTCCAGCAGAGTGCCCCTCCAATCCAGCCCTCCAGGACGCCCTCGTCCCAGAGTCTATCTCTGCCCTGTGCTTAAAAACCAGTGTCCTAAGTTTATAGCGGCTTTATGCATCATTAACAAAAGTTGGCGGCAACCAAGAAGGCCTTGAGTAGCTGAATGGCTATGGAAATGTGCATTCTGATAGCGGAATATTATTCAGCACTAAAAAGAAATGAGCCATTAAGCCATGAAAAGACATGGGGAAAAACTCAAATGTATATTGTTAAGTGAAAGAAGCCAATCTGAAAAGGCCACATATATACTGTGTTATTCCAATTACACGGCATTCTGGAAAAGACAAAACTCTGGAGACGGCGAAAAGATCATGGTTGCCAGGGGATAGGGAGAGGGGAAGAGATGAACAGAGGAGTTTTAGGAGAGTGCAACGACTCTCTAGATACTATAATGACAGATACATGTCATTACACATCTGCCCAAACCCATACAATATAAATACCAAGAGTGAACTCTAATGTAAACTGTGGGCCTTGGGTGATAATAATGTATCAAAGTAGGTTCATCAGTTGTAACAAATGTACCGTTCTGGAGGGGGATGTTGATAGTCAGGGAGGCTCTGCAGGGGTGGGGAAGGGTGGGGAGGGGTGGGGAGGAGGGGACAGGGGGCAACCGGGGGAAATCTCTGTACCCTACTCTTACCTACATTTACCATGAAGCTAAATCAGCTCTAAAAAACAAAGTATATTAATTTCAAAACGTTATTGAAGATCCAAAAAAAGGTGGTTTCCTCCACCCCCAGTTTGTGGCTTAGCCTTTTTATAACCTGACTCTCGGAAGTAGACAGATGGTTTTCCCTGGAGCATTTTCAAACTATCAAACACAACCTAACAAGCCTTAAACAAGGTGACAGGTTTTTTTTTTTTTCCTTATGCACAAAGACACATAAGTTCAGGCACCTATGACTTTTTGTCAACCCACCCTTCAGGAGCAAAGCAGGTCTGCTGACAGGGGCATGGGTGTTACAGCAGCTAACAGTTCCTTACCTCCAGAACAAAGGAGGGGAGGGAGGACTTTCAAATAAATATGCTCAAGGAGCCAGAGCTGAAACGGAAAACAAAGAAGCACAGTGACTGGAAGAAACTGGAGCTTTGGCCCCTTCTGCTGTGAGACCTGGAACTCACACAGAAACATCTATGCTTTGGGAACCTAGGTACAACCAGGTGCCCGGGTATAGCTCTGAGAAGGAAAGGCCCCTGTCTCAGTCCTTCCAGAACTTTCCTCTAGAGAGTGTCGCTAAAATCCTGGGGATTTCTGTAACTTCCTGTGTGCAGGGCTTAAAGCAGGCACAAGGGCGGAATGAGGTGGAGGAGGTCTTCTCCTCCTCCATGTGTTTCAGCGCAGAGTGAAGTTCTCCCTAATCTTCAACTGCTTCTAAGATTCATTAGAATCTTAGGGATGCACTTTCTTCGGCCTAAAGAATGAGGACGTGTCAGGGGAAGCACCCTCTTCTAATCAGAGTATTCTGGACACTGTTTCAGTATAATACATCTGTGCAAAATTTTTAATCTGGAGAAAGTATTCCAGGGCTTAACAGGAGTTTCAAAAATCACTGGAATAGATGATCACTAAGATCCATGCAACAAAAAGAAAAAGAAAATTAAGAAAAAAAAAAAAGACTCAAATACAGAGAACAAGCCAGTGGTTGCCAAAGGAGAGGTGGGCAGATGGATGGGCAAAATAAATAAAGGAGATTAAGATGTACAGACTTCCAGTTATAAAACAGACACAAAGACGAAAAGTATAGCACAGGGACTATAGCCAATAATATTATAATTACATTGTATAGTGCATACACTTATTGTGATGAGCATCGTCTAATGTATAGATAGAATTGTCAAATCCTTGTGTTGTACACCTGAAACTAATATAACTTTGTTAATTATATTTCAATAAAAAAAGAAAAGAAATCCATGTTTGTACAGACCAAGTTCATCTAAATAGTCCCAGACATTTCTTATAAATCATTCTCAAAATTCTAGTTTATTTCTAAAACAACTTCACAGCTTAATGTCTTTCAAAATATCCTAAAATGCTCAAGAAGGGCAATGTGAAAATGCATTTATTGGGAACAGATAAAGAAAAAGCTTAGAAGGAGACAGTCTGAAATTCAAACCCTGTTTTCTTTTCAAAAGAAATGCCATCAGAAGAGACTCTCGGTACCTCTAATTACCAGATACCACACTGAGCAACTTACTGTTTCTGGGAGCTTCTCGCTGTTTGTTGTATGTGGGAGCGACAATGCCACTCTATTTCATAGGCTTGTGACAAAGGTCATCCTGGGAAAGTGTTTTATAGATTTTATAACCTCAGAGATTAATATAAGCTATTGTAATACCTGTGGAGAGTATTAAGTTAAAACTGTTCTTTTTTTTAAAAGATTTTCTTTGAGAGAGCGTGAGTGAGCAAGGAGGGGAAGGGCTGAGGGAAAGGGAGACAGAATCTCAAGCAGACTTCACGCTGAGCGTAGAGCCTGACGTGGGAATCGATCTCATGTCCCTGAGATCATGACCTGAGCGGAAATCAAGAGCTGAATGCTCAACTGACTGAGCCACCCAGGTGCCCCAAGTTATAAACTCTTCCAAACCTAAGATAAGCACCATATAAGTCATTAGTTGTGATTTTCTTTTTTAGGACTGTTATAGTAATAACAGTACTGGAGTAGAAAAGCAATGTATCCTTAACTAGAGGAAACAAGGCAAAAAAGAAGGAAGGGGAGGGGGAGGGGAAGAGGAATAACCAAAAAGAAGAGGAAGGGAACAACCACAAATAAGGGATGCCCCCATTGTGGGTGAGCAGTCCTCCTGAGAAAGCTTCTGCCGCAAAGAAACTGTAGGAGCTCCCATTTGCAAAGACTGAAGGCGCTGAGCTCAGTTCCATGGCTCAATGCTCCCTGATAGACCCTGCGATACCTCACATAGGAAGCCAGGATTTGTGATGCAAAGCCTAGATCACAGCTGGAGGGGCTCAGTGGTCTGTAGCTGAGTCACAGGCTGATGAGGCCTGCGCAAATCGTGGGTGCCAGGAAGGCACACAGCACTGACCTCTTCTGAAGATGCTCCGTTCCTACTGGGTGATGCACTTGCGGGATGGGTGACCATGTTTTCATAGAGTCCCTCTTATTGCCATTTTAACTGGCAGATGGGGCAGTAATTGACCCAGATATTTATTTTTAATGTAACTTAGGGAAAAAAAAAACCCACTCATTTGAAGGCTCTAAAAATTGTCAGTCATTATGAAGTAATTAAGACCCACAGCATCACATAAAATTACTAGAGAAGCTCAACCCCTTATAAGATTATTTTCTCATATTACATTATGGTTCCATTATACATGATTTGAAAATATCAGTGTAGGCATATTCATCAATTGCTTTTGCAATTATGTCTTCAGAAGTGCTTGCTGTAGCAAATTCCTCTCAATCTCCCTCCTAAACCTTGGAGAATATAATCCCGAAACAATGAAAGAAGAACCTATCCCCAGTGCTGAGTGAATATAATGTTTTGATTATTGTTCTTTTTCCTCTAATTTATTTTCCATTTAAAGAGGATATTAGGGTTTCACCATCAGATATGTTGAAATACTGACACATTTAACTACTTGAAGTCTGTCAGTTTGTTGACCTTTGACCACCGCACCTGTTTCCTGCAGTGATTTAAGCTGCTCAAGGAGAGATATGGATTGAACAGCCAGCTAAGCTAGAGAACATGAAAATACCAAAGTCATATGAAGAATACACTGAACATGCTCTAGTCTTCAGAGAATCCATAAAGCATCCAATTTCATTCACCACCCCTTCCATTAAATGACATAGAATAGATACGGATGCAACTGGGGTCTCTGGCCGATAAACCCAACGGGAAGGAAAGGCACGCAATGCTTCCTTTATCATGAAGTTGCCTCATCTGTTGGAATTTATCAGCTTGCAGTCCTGTGAAGCTACAGAAAATACTCATCTTCTGTGATGGCTAATGCTGGATTGAAATATGCTGGCAAACTCAAAATGTCTCCAACAAACAGACATGCTTGTGTGTATATTTCCTTTCACATTGGGAACTTGGGCCAACCCTGTAGCATGGCGAGTCCATCACTGTATGAGCATGAGAGACCACATGGCTCTGTCTAGATGCTGCTTAAGAGTCCCTGGGAACCATCACTGTAATTTTAGAACCCAGAGATAAAGAATGTATGCGATGACAAAGAGCTGCTCTGAGGTCAGTAACACTGGATGAATGTATATTTTATTTATCACAGCGTCAGTTCCCTTACAGATTGAAAACAGCAAGTGATGTGAGCAAGCTGATTATTCAGATCGTGAGGCCGTGCTTGGTGAACAAATCAATTCGCAGATTCTGTGTCCTAATGCTGTAGGTCCTGAGAGTCCACAGCCCAGGATGGAAACCAGATTTGCAGAAGCTTTGAGAGAGAGTGGGCCGCAAAGCCCTCTTGTTTAATAATGTCCCTTCTCATTCCTAAGTCTAGGGGAAGCAAAGTGCCAAAACACTGCTTAACAAGAGAGGTTCCTCCTTATGGTGATGAGGAGGGCATGTGAGGTGATAAGCATTGGGTGTTAGACGCACTAATGAATCATTGAACATTACATCGAAAACTAATGATGTACTATATGCTGGCTAACTGAACACACATAAAAAATCAAAAACAAAAACAAAAAAACAAGAGAGGTTCCTGAAGGCCCTCTTGTCACACGCTCAGCCCTGCCCCTGGCTGTAGCAGTCAGCACTTAGAGTATCTAGAACACACGAGAATGGTCTGTTAGAAAATACCAGTCCTCAATTTTTAGGGAAAAAAAAATTCCAGCCTAAATAAAAAGATAACCAGGATCTAGTGGATGAAAATACTGATGTATTGTTTGAAATCCTAACATTTCAAACTCAAAAGCTGCCTCTACTCTGAATCCTTGCTCCCCATCCTCACTTTAAAAAGCCTTAACAGATACAGATTGCAACTTGTTTTTAGGATTCCAGCAACACGTTGATCTGGGAAGAAAAAATTTTCAACCCTTCTCAAATCTATCTCCCAAATCACTTTTTTTCTTGGCCTCAGTTTCCTTATCTGACAAAGGCAGTAGTCTCGGTGGTTTTTAAACATTTTCAAAAGCTTTTTAAAATAATAAAATAATAGTCAAGACTGCAACATATGATATAGCTAAAAGGGTAAAGGAGCTCTCCAAGCAGCTCAAATCTCTGTTAATTAGAACATTCTTCATTATTGGAGGAATCCCTGAAGCACCTTCCTGGAGCCCAAGTGTTCTATCTATGGTCACCCACTTGAAAAGCCACTGGATTAGGAGATAACCAGTTAAGTCCCTCCCAGGTCTCAAATGCCATGACTGCCCCTCCCCCAGCCATGACCAATGCCTCAGGACTCCTGAGGTCAGCATTCCAGAGCAGTAGCCCTTGTCAAGAAGCCCTGCTTGCCTTTTCTAGTGAGTGAGGCTTAGAAAACAAACAAAAACAATTGTTTTCCCATGACCTATATTTTGTCCTTTCGGGCAATGGGTCCATTCACTGAACTAATCTTCTCGAACAGCTACGTGAATGGGTTGGATGGAGGAGCTATATTTGGTCCCAAGGATTATAACTATGAGTCACAGGACCACTGACCTCAGGGATTATTTTCTTCCAAGCAGTTTGAGAGAGAGAAGCATTTCCATCCTGCATGCTACGAGTTCAAGGTCAATTTTATGTCTAACATCTGAGGAACAAAAAGTGATCAAATTGCCTATAGCAAGAACTGAACACTAGAATTCTTGCCTTTTCAGGGATATGCCAATAACTTAGTAATTTACCTTGACTGACATTGAAATGAGTACAATAAGACTTACTACGCACTAAAAAGAGATTTAATGTAGTCTGCAAGGAATTTAGAAAGAGTTTTACATTGCTTGGTAAAATCTGCTAATAACAGAACTCATTACTACTTCGAAGAAAAATGGGATCATTAATCTTATGTAAGATACATAGACATGAACATCCACCCAAACACTTCAGAAATTAAGTCAAACTAAAAAAGTATACTGAGCTGCTTTATATTAGTGGGGAAATGATTCAGTGCTTTGTGAGAGCTCTTCAGCATCAAGGAAATAAGGATGTGCCTTTGGGGAGGGGTTGGGTCTGACTGACTAGGAACAAAGAAGAGAAGCAGGAGAAAATGGCTTCCCCTGCTGCGTCATGTGCGCATTCTGTGAGCTGACCCCACGCCCCTGCCTTGCATTGCTTCATGACCCTTCACTGTCATCTTTAACATGCCCAAGAGCTAGAGTGGTAGAAAGTGTATGCCCTTGATGCTCTACGACGCCTCCAATTTGAAATACTTTTATTTTCAAGTAAGAACCTCACCACAACTCTACTGGCTTCATAAAATAGCACTGCCCCCGTTTTACAAGGGAGGGAAAACTCGAGTCCAGAAAGCAAAACGGCCTCAACATTGACACCGCTGGAAGGTGACATGAGGACTCGCACACTCCCTCCCAGACCAGGCTCCTGCTCAAAACAGTCTTTGGATGGATTGCCTGACGCCCCCCCCCCCCCACACACACACACACAGAGTGTTTCAGTGAAAGAAAGTACCCCGGCCTCAGATTCTCTGTGGTGATGGTGTAAATCTCACTTCTCAGAAAAACTTATGCACTCCCTTTCATGCTTCTGGTTTGCTGCCCCTTGGCTGTGCAGATCTCTAAAAGCTTTTGAATAGACTAATAAACACGGAATTGTTCTGAACATCTGTAAGCAAAATACGAAAAGATATTACCCAGTGAATGAACATCCTGGGTTTTCTTGCCAGAAATGGGGTTATTTGTGTATTAGGCGAATGCACTGAAATTAACCCAGAATGCTTACCCATTGCAGAATGTCTTTTCATATTTTCATCTGTGTAGTCGTTATTATAAAATGTAAGAATAATTCTCTATCAGGGTATTCAGGACTCTGAATAGCTCAATTACTTCTAAAATCAATGTAGTAAAGCAAAATCATGCCAGTTAATCAGTTGGTTTGCATAACAAATGTTTGGGGGAGTTGGTGTGTTTTGTGTGTGTGCGGGCACACAGGCATGTGTATGTAAAGAGAAATCCAGGGTCAGGGCAACACTTTAAAACAAAAGATCAAGCTTCCATTTAACTATGGAGAAAGAATTCTGGAAGACAGGTACTATGTAATTCATTCAAGGAAGGGTACAGGAAGTCTAGGCTTCTGGTGGTCACGCCATGCCGGGTCTCTCTGGGTTCTCTATTACGAGACATACTTAGCTTTCAGAGAGCATCAAATGAAGGAAACCTGGGCGGCTCACTCAGCGAATCGGCTTCCTTTGGCTCAGGTCTTGGATCCCACCGTCCTGGGATCCAGTCCCACATCTGGCTCCTTGCTCGGCGGGGAGCCTGCTCTCCCTCTGCCTGCCACTCCCCTTGCCTGTGCTCTCTCTCTCTCTATTTCTCCCTCTCTCTCACCAATAAATAAAGAAAATCTTAAAAAAAGAAAAAAAAAGAACTCCAAATGAATGCATAAATCCTTGGAAGTCTAGGATTAGAATGGTGGCCACTAAGACTTAGATTACTTCTCAGAACGTTATTAGAGTCAGATCTGAAACACGACAAGAAATAGAAGCTCCACAGTGGCCATGAGCCACACCACCTCACATCCAAGCTGTGCC
This sequence comes from Spilogale gracilis, assembly GCA_004023965.1. Taxonomy (NCBI): domain Eukaryota; kingdom Metazoa; phylum Chordata; class Mammalia; order Carnivora; family Mephitidae; genus Spilogale; species Spilogale gracilis. The sequence continues at coordinate 37,230 of PITA01016554.1, forward strand.
TGGGTTCCCAGTTCAGAAGCTGGTGGTGGGCAGTTCACAGAGGCCTCCCAGTTCAGGCCTGGAACATCTAGGAGAGGCAAATTTCTCAGCCTGTGGCTCGTGGTTCACTGTGGTTCACTGCTAATTGAGGAATCCAAGGAAGAGAAGTTTAAGTGCCTGCTATAGGGGAAAGGTCAGTTTAAAAACAGGTTTAGATGAAACGATGGGCACATATGAGGGTGAGTCTCCAGGCAAATGCATGGAGGCAATCGCAGCCTTTGGAAAATCATTATGGTCTGGCTTCTATGGCTCTGAAAGCCACAATTCCATTCTTATCATTAAATTTAACCCAAGGTTAGTCCAATATGAAGAGAATGACCTGTGTAGACTAAACTCACAATAAACTGAGATACGGATCTCTGAATGGCAAGTAATTGAATTTGAAATGAGAATTAGAACGGGCTGGCTGACCGACCTGGTCTTATTGCATTTTCCTTCTGTAAATAAGCTCACCAGGAGGACAAAAGATGGGAAGTTTCTCCAGAGTATGGATCAGAATAAGAGGAGTTACTGATAAAACTTAAAAGCATCAGGGTGTCGGGCTCTGGGAGTCTGTCCAGAAGTCAAACCGTCCAGAGTAACGCAGAGGGTGCAAGCAGGACTTCCCCTCTCCCAGGCTGGTCTGGCTGAGCAGTCCCCCGGCCGAAGACCCTCTTTTTTCTTCCTTTTTGCATATGGCAGGGCATTTCATCAAGTTACTCTGAGATCCTACAGACCTGGAAGCCATGCTCTTCTACGACTGCCTATCTCCACTCTGAAGCATTGCAGGCTTGTTTTATACGTCATTCCCAAAGGACCACTTTATTGTCTTTTTTTTTTAAGATTTTATTTATTTATTTGACAGAGAGAAACAGAGCTAGAGAGGGAACACAAGCAGAGGGACTGAGAGAGGGAGAAGCAGGCTTCCCGCTGAGCAGGAATCCCGATGTGGGGCTCGATCCCGGGTCTCCGGGATCATGACCTGAGCCGAAAGCAGTTGCTTAACCAACTGAGCCACCCAGGCGCCTCGACTTTATTGTCTTGAAGAACTGTTGTCCCCTTGTCTCTTCTCCAGATGTCAGACTCAAGCATCACACAGATCACCTGGCATGTAACCAACCTATTAGTGGAACCATAATGAACGTTCTACTTACATGTCAGACTCAGTTCTGTCCATGTGTCACCATGATGGGATCACCTCTCCTCCTGGCTCTTACTAGAAGCCATACACTTTTCTGTGTGTCTAACTGCACCTCCAGCTCGGGTCTCTGAACCACAGGAACATCAATAGTCACAAAGAAATACCATTCAGACATTCCTGTGTGTCCTACCTGGATACACTTACATACTCACTCACTCAGCTGTGCCCCCCCAAGGTCGCACACCCACCAGCATGCAGGCATGACAAACTGCAGCCAATGTTTCTGGTCCCGTGGCTTCCATGGTGATCCATGCCATCCCCAATCTGTGGGCTAAGACATGCCGTGGCAGCTGTGACATCAGTCATCATGTGATAGATTGGGGTGAGAGGGTAGTAGAGCTAGCCCTTCAGATTTTGAAAACCATCTCCCCCCCACTTTCCAAGTGCTATCCCTGGAATTCTGGCACCTGCCCTAAGAAAAGCAAATGGTACCTTAGGTTCAAGTGTATTTGCTATATGAGAAAGAATTGGGCACAATCCAGGTCCTAGGCTTTGTTTCTTGAATGAATGAATGAATGAATGAATGAATGAATGAATACCTTTACAAAAGACTCTGTTGGGACCAAAGCTTTACAAACTTAATTATAAACATAAGAGTAAGCAATTTTGATATTAATCTAAATATTAGAGCACAGACTAGTCTTTCTCTCCTATGAAACCTCAGCAATTATTATGCAGCTTAGTGGAGCCTTGGTTTTTCTTCCTAGCAAGGCAGACCCCTCCAGGGCTGACTTGTTCAATACAGCTTTGAGTACCCGAGGCTTCAGCAGGGAAGCCCTCCCCGTATAACCTGCTTTCTGTTTCCCTCATCCTCTCCTTGGTCAAAAATCTTTAATTAGCTGGTTAGCCTAATTGCTCTAGCTGGGGACCTTGTTTGTTCTCCTTCCCTGCTATTCCCAGGGATCTGAAGGCTCTACCACTTCTGTGCCAGAGGGTCCTTTCTATCACAGTTTCTCTCTATCTTTTTGTTTTTTCCTTTCATGATCAGAACAACAACAAAAAAAAGCCCAGGGAAAGAAATCATCTTTCCTTCTGTGTCTGGGTAAGACCCCATAACCATCATTTCCCAATCAGGAACAAGTTTCCATGACAACCACGCTTCCCAATGCCACCACTAACTTAGCAGGTAGTGTTCACATCAAATACAGAGTTCTTTACCAACCTCCGTGGTTTCTATATAAGACTCTAAGAAACTGGCTATTTGCATGAACTGTATCTTAAAAGAGTGTTGTCCTCTGCCCTTTGAAACATCAGAAAGACAAGAAAAAAAAATTGCTTGGTATTTTCTTTACTTGTAATCATTAAAAAGCACACCAATTTTTTAAGAGTACAGCAGAGGGATGGGCATGAAAGAGAGTGTGGGGAAGGAAGTAGGGATGGACGGGCAGAGAATCGCTGCGATATGACAGCTGGGTGACAGATGTCATGGTCAGTGGCATAAACTCGATGCTGAGAAGCGGATGGAGTTGGAATTCCTGCTATATGAGACCTTGCGAAAGTTCCTGTTGCTCTCTAAGCCTCAACACTCCCTGTGTAAAAGACAGAGACTGAGACATTTCACAGAATTCTCTGAAAGATGAGATGGAAAAAAAGCAAAGAGGCAAAAAGTGCTTCTTCTGGTGTCTGGCACATAGTAGGAATTCAACAAAGGACAATTAGCACACTGTTCTTATTAACATAAAAAGTTGAATCGGAACAAGTCTGAACAAAGAAGCAACCAAGTATTCTAATTGATTATTAACATTTTGCTGGCGGAGAATAACAGTACAAGCAGTAGATATTTGGAGGTTTTCTTAGCAACCTTTTCTCTTAGGCTATTAAGTCATGCCTGCAATTATGGGAAGGAATCTATTCATTTCCATTCCTGAGACTTAAGAGGATACACCTGGGCAATCTCCAGGGTTCATCTGAATCTATTTATAGCTCTGCATAAGTATTTGTTTAATTCCGAAACAGATGCAAAGAAAAAGCTTGGATTAACCATTAAAGTATTTGTTCGATATTCCACATGCTCAACACCAATAAGAATATTTCAGTTCTTCTGTAAAGGCAAGGAAAACAATAATATGTATGTTTTTATGATATTTTCAATATTTCACAGCTCAGATTTCATTGCAAAACCAGAATTCATAGAGTGGCAAACAAACCAACATGCTCATTAATGAACAAACGCCCATGCCCCACCCCCTCCCCCAGCTGCATTCACCGGTGCCCTCAGGGAGCCGAGAGGACCCTCCTACAAGTAACACCAACTCAACCCTTTATTTTTAAAAGATAAAACCATTTACATATTTCTAAAATTCCATTTTTGTCACTATGGTAGACTCTATATCTAGATAATAAACCCTTCCTATTAAGAACTCCTAAGAGGGGTGCTGGGTAGGTCAGTCAGTTAAACATCCAACTCTTGATTTGGCTCAGGTCGTGATCTCAGGGTGGTGAGATGCAGCTCTCCACTGGACTCCATGCTCGACAGGAAGTCTGCCTGAGGTTCTCTCTCCCTCTCCCTCTGACCCTCCTCCTACTCATGCTCACTCACTCTCTCTCTAAAATAAATAAATACATCTAAAAAAAAAATAGAACTCAAGATATTGAATAAAAAAATTTTTACTGTGTTTTACAGTATGGGTGTTCCTCAAAACATTAAAAATAAAACTATCCTATGATCTAGCAATCTGTCTTCTGGGTATATATCCTAATTAAATGAAATCAGTCACTCAAAAGAGAAAACTGCTCCCATGTTCACCTTAGCATCATCCACAATAGCAATGGCTTGGAAACAACCTGAAGTGTCCAGTAGCAGAAGAATGAATAAAGATACCGCAAGATACATATAATACAGTATTATTCAGCCTTACACATGAAGACATTTCTGCCACTTGCAACGACTTGAGTGAAGCTCGAAGAAATTATCCTATGTGAAATTAATCCAGACACAGAAAAAAATGTATACTGCATGTTCCCACTTGTATGTGGAATCTAAAAAAAAATCATACTCCTATAAGCAGAGAGTAGAATGGTGGTTACCAAGGGCAGGAGTAGAAGGAAATAGGGAAAAGCTCGTCAAAGGGTACAAACTTTCTGTTTTGGAGGATGAATTAGTTCCAGAGAGCTAATGTACAGCATGGTGATGATAGTTAATAATATTGTATTGTTCACTCGAAATCTGCTAAACGAGTAGATCACAGGTGCTCTTACAAAAAACTTTTTGTCTGTGAGGAGATGCGTATGTTAATTAGCTTGACTATTAGTAATCATTTCACTGTATATCAAAACATCATGTCATATACCTTCAATATATACCATTCTTATTTGAAAAATGAAAAAAAATATTTAAAAGAGAAAAAAACTGTGCTTTAAGTGCTACATGAGCTGGCAGAGAAGTAAAGGAAATCCCTGAAGGCCAGAAAACAGAACAGATCCAGAATGCTTGTCTGGTAATCTGGGCTAGAATTTGCCATGGGGGCATCTGCCTATCCTGGTGGCCAAATATTTTTCTGTGAAGGGCTAATTCATAAATGCTTTAGGCTTTGCCGGCCATGCCATCTCTGTCATATGCATTCAACTGTGCTGTTGCGTCATAGAAGCCTTCACAGACAATATACAAATAAATGGCTGTGGCTGGGTTTCTATAAAACTTTATTCATATAACCTGGCAGTGAGCAGAATTTAGCCTGCGAGCCAGTTTGCCAATCCCTTCATTATAGACTAGGTCTGAATGTCTTGACAACAGAGGAACAATTATAGTGTGTGTTGCTTTTCCCATATAGTAGACCACTGCAGTCTTCACACCTCTCTGTATACCTGCCCTTGGAGGGTCCCTCCCACGTTGACTCTGGGCCAGACTGCGTGACTTGCTTTGGCCAGTGGGACACTATTAAATGTGACATAAACAGAAACTTGCAAGCGCTAGCAGAATGGGGCTTATCCTCTCTTGCTGCTCCTGGGATCTCTGCACCCACTACCACGTGAATTTGCCCAGGCCAATGTGCTGAAGACATGGTGCATCATTCCCCCTACCCCAGCCAACAGAAAAGGATAGCCAGCACCAAATGCAGACCTATGAGTGAAGCCATCCTAGACCAGGCTCAAGCAGCCTACCAGCTGACTGGAGTCACAAGCCTGAGCCCAGACGAGAACAGCAGAGAATCACTGAAATGAGAGCAGTCCAAATTGCTGACCCACATAATCATAAACATAATAAGTGATTGCTTTAGAATTAAGTTCTGCAGTAATTATTCTTCAACAAAAGCTAGATGATACATTCCGTAGGAAATCTATTATCTTCTAAAAATATAAAGTGAGAGGGGCACCTGAGTGGCTCAGTGGGTTGAGTGCCTGTCCTCCGGTTTTGCCTCAGGCCATGATCTCAGGGTCCTGAGATCAAGGCCCACATCAGGGTCTGTGTCTCAGCAGGGAGTGTGCTTGATATTCTCTCCCTCTGCCCCTCCCTCTGCTTGTATGAGTGCACTCTCTCTCTGAAATCAATCTTAACAAATAAAATAAAATAAAAAGCTAAAAACATAAAGTGAGAGAGCAATAAGTATATTTATAGAAATGGGAAAGAAAAGACAGAGGAAACACAAAAATTATATTTGCATTTTAAAGATTCTGTCACCTGCCAGCAAAGACAAACTCTTTGTTGCTCCTTATAATAGAAGTTGGAGTAAATTCTTCCTACCTGAACAGACTTCTTTATAAGTAGGATTGGGAGTGTAGCCTCCTGCGTAACCAACTTGAGTTGAATATACTCCTTTCATGGTCCAGAATTTCCTCTCAGCTCCCCAGAAACAGCCCATTCCTAAGAAAAACATGAGCATAAACACTGATTACTCCTTTGTCAAAAACAAATAGCCGTCGCACGTTAGAAGCCCCGTTATACTAGAAAAGAGAAGTTATTAGTATCATTTGGTAATCAGAAATAACAAAGATTTTATCCTTTAGGGAAAGATAGATTCATGGTGGCAACCTAAGTGTCCATCAATAGATGATGGATAAGGAAGGGTGGTATACACACACACACACATGCACACACACACAAACACACACACCCAGGAATATTATGCAACCACAAAAAAGGATGAGCTCATGCTATCTGAGACAAAATGAATGTACCCAGAGGGTATTATGCTAAGTGAAATAAGTCAGACTCAGAAAGACTAACACATATGACTTCACTCATAAGTGGAATCAAAAAACTAGTAACAACAACAAGAAATGAACAAGCAACAAAAAGCAGAATCAGATCTATAAAGAGAACTGATGGTTGCCCGGAGTGGGGTTGGGGGTATACTCTATATACACATACAGTAAATGCCAGTTGGGGGGGGACAAAATAAATGAAAGGGAGTAGGAGATACAGGCTTCCCGTGATGGAATGAGTAAGTCACAGGAATAAAAGGCAAAGCATAAGGAAGATAGTCAATGATATTGTGATAGCATTGCATCTGAACAGATGGTAGCTACACTTATGGTGGATGCAGCATAATGGATAGACTTGTACACCTAAGACTAATATGGCATCGTGTGTCAACTATACTCAAACTAAAAAGAAACATCTAGAAACCAAGAAGAAAAAAAATCAATTAATTAATTTAGAAGAATTTTTAACATCTAAAAATAATTTTATTTAAGGCTATTTGCATAGAATGTCTCTTTGCTTAACTGTGCAAAAAAACTTAGAAAGTCCCAAATTTTAATGAAGTTAGTAGAGGAATTACCTTTCCAAATAACATAGCAAAGATATAAGGGCACTTGATGAATGATTTCAAAACTCAATTCATTATGTACTTGCTAAAACATAACTTGTATTAATAGTGTCAATTAATGATCAGCATCATAGTCATGCTTTTTTAAAAAAATTCTAAGCCAGAAAGGTACTACTAACTTACTGACTCAAATGGGAAAACCTCCCAAAATCAACATGGATTGATGCAGTTCACAATTAACAATTTCACATAATGTGTTGAGTTTCTTCAGAAACGATTAATTCAATATAAACTTTTATGTGATAAATCACTGTTCACCAAAGAGTGAGTTCTATTACTAAATATAATGACTGAAAAAACAGAGAAGGGGGAAGGCAGAGAAAGAGACAACAACAAATACACAAAGGAACTCACAAAAATTGCACTCCATTCAACTAGCAAATGTTGTGCTCATATCAGTAGTTACTGGATTCTCCTGAACATATGGTTAAAACCAAGACTTAGCTCCCAAGATTGCCCATACTTACACATTTCAGAAACATACCATTACATCTCCCTGGGCTGCAAATAAAGAACCCTGACTTTTTACCATGAGTTTCTAAACTGTCCACAACTGCTATTCTATGACCAACTTCTAGATGTAAGTAAGATTACTGCCTTGCTCAAGTTTTATACAGCTTTATTAAGTCACATATAATTAAGAACTTGGGAAGAACAACAGTTGGCAAATTAATATATGCCTCCTACTTCTACAATCACTGAATTTGTTAGACTCGATGACAGAACTGAAAGATTAGATGGAAGTTTATTGAAATTCTTGACACTTGTTAATATTCTAAAATTCAGAACAGCAATAACCAAGATGCAATGTGCATGCTATACATTATACAAAACTGTATCTCCTCAAATGTGAGGGGAAATATATTGACAAAAACAGATTAACAGTTAAAAAATAATATAGAGCCAGAGGACACAACTCATGTAGCAAAAAAAAATTACTGTTGTGATAACAATGCAACATGGAAATGTGTATATGATTATATCATAATTAACTAAGACTAAATTTAAAAGGAAAAAAAAACAAGTATATGCATGTTCTTATTACAACTATGAAAAAAATACCTATACCGAAATAGACGAAAAGGAAATATACAAAGTTATAACCGGGACTGTTTTATTGTGGTGAGAATACAGGAATTTTTTTCACTTTTCAACTGTTTCTGTAATAGATTCATATTACATTAAAAATAAAAAATGCTATGGACCCACAAATCTATGGTCAAATCATCTTTGACAAAGCAGGAAAAAATATCCAGTGGAAAAAGGACAGCCTCTTCAATAAATGGTGCTGGGAAAATTGGACAGCTACGTATAGAAGAATGAAACTAGACCATTCTCTTACACCACATACAAAGGCAAACTCGAAATGGATGAAAGACCTCAACGTGCGGCAGGAATCCATCAAAATCCTGGAAGAGAACTTAGGCAGCAACCTCTTTGACATCGGCCACAGCAACTTCTTTCAAGACACGTCTCCAAAGGCAAAGGAGATAAAAGCGAAAATGAACTTTTGGGACTTCATCAAAATAAAAAGCTTCTGTACAGCAAAGGAAACAGTCAACAAAACAAAGAGGCAACCCACAGAATGGGAGAAGATATTTGCAAATGACACTACAGACAAAGGGCTGGTATCCACGATCTATAAAGAACTACTCAAACTCAACACCCAAAAAGAAGATGAACACATCAAAAAATGGGCAAGAGACATGAAGAGGCACTTCTCCGTAGAAGATATACAAATGGCCAACAGACACATGAAAAAATGTTCAGCGTCACTAGCTATCAGGGAAATTCAAATCAAAACCACTCTAAGATACCACCTTACACCAGTCAGA